>APFE030158455.1:682-11427 GCA_000404065.3 Pinus taeda
TGGCGCCTTTGTGGCGTCTCCACACTGCGTCTTCTGTGGCGCCTCTGTGGTGTCTCCGCACTGTGCCTTCTGTGGCGCCTCTGTGTCGTCTCCGCTCTGCGCCTTCTGTGGCGCCTTCGCACTACGCCTTCTGTGGCGCCTTTGCACTGCACCTTCTGTGGCGCCTCTCTGGCGTCTCCACATTGCGCCTTCTATGGCATCTTCGCACTGTGCCTTCTGTGGCGCCTCTGTGGCGTCTCCGCACTGCACCTTCTATGGCACCTCTGTGGCATCTCCGCACTGCACCTTCTGTGGCACCTTCGCACTGCACCTTCTATGGCGCCTCTGTGGCGTCTCCGCACTGTGCCTTCTGTGGCGCCTCTGTGGCGTCTCCGCATTGCGCCTTCTGTGGCGCCTCTGTGGCATCTCCTATGGCACCTCCGCACTTCTGCAGCTACAGCGCTCGAGAGATCACCCTTCACAGATTCGCTTTCCACTTCACTTTCATATAGATCGAGCTTTTGAAACAATAACCCAATATTTCAGATCTTAAGATATTCAACCCAAAAGCATACCCAAGCCAAATTATTTCCTTTGCTTTATATAGGCAAGCTCTTCCTCAAATCATGGACCAATACCATGGGCCAAAACCATAGGATCAAAAAGTGTGGGACTAATACCATGAACCAACCATGAAAGTGCGTGAAATTTTCTCCACATGAAATAAAATTTTCTCTGGATAAAATTCCGTGAACTTTTCTCTACATGAAATAAACTTTTATTTGCATAAAATTCCGTGAACTTTTCTCTACATGAAGTAAACTTTTCTCTGCATAAAATTCTGTGAACTTGAAAATAACTTTGCTGCACTATAATTTATCATCTAAGTGATTTTCCATCAAGGACAACACTTGTCTCATAATGCCAACAGTTTACTCCTTCGGCTAAAGATAAAGGGAAACAGATCATTCATTAATGAGGATATTATGCACATAATTTCAATTCCATACCTGGCTAAAGAACTCTCAAAGCCACCCGTCTGTACTTCTAGAGCTCCCAAAACCACGCGCAGGATTTCAGAAAAACATAGTCGTTGGATTGATGTTGTTGATTTTTCTTTTGTCTGAAGGATTTGATGTACAAAGATGAAGAAGATGTGTTGAACTTGCATTGAGAATTGGACTGAGAATCCATTAACAAAGCGCATGAGCTCTAAGAAATTTTTACCCCCCTCAAGAATTGCAGGCTGAGAACAGACCCAAATCGAATTGCTCTCGGCTCTTGCCCTGTTGCTATAGAAAAAGGAGCAATTGGACTTCTGTGCGAATATATACACGTCGCTATACTAACCTACTAACCTCTAAACCCTATCAAATGTAGAGGGAGGAGTTTGTTCAGACAGGTGCGTGCACCTAGACTTGGGATTGTGCTACACGCAAGTGCTGTCCTGGAACTCCGGTGTAAAATGGGTAACAACTGACCGTAAAATCAGCTGCAGAAACCACTCTTTAAATCAATGATTGAAAGTGGGTCTCATCTAATCGAATGGAGCAGAGTAAATAAGACGATGAAAGTCTCTTCCAAAGGAAGGCCTATCAGCCTAATAATGTTACATTAAAAAATAATAATAAAATGCCAAGATTAGAAATTTTACAAAATAAATACAAGGAAACTCAATTATTAAATCGACCTACTATATAGTCTTGTTGTTTTAATAATTTCAAAAATGAATCACATCGTTTCTTTAATGGTTAGATTTGCATAAGGATTAAGTCCTCTCGAGATTTGTGTGAACTTCATCGTGTCTAACCAACAAATGAAGCAATTATGCTACTCATATGGTATTTCTTAAAAGCACTTTCGAATGCATCCCTTTCTAGGTACCTATGCTTGCTTCTATAGGCATAGGTGAATTAAGGGGATTTGAACCTCAAACCTCCTCACACATGTAACAACCTATTTTGTCACCCCTCATGTAAATATTATTATGTGAATTGTTCATGGAAATAGATGAAAAATTGTAAATGATGATTAGAATGAGAGTGGACATAGATTCTGAGTTTGTCGAGGAGAACCTGCCATTAGGGTCTAACCCTAACCCCTTTATCCCCAACACTACTGCTCAGGGCCATCGTTTACCTTTCCCCTTCTTCTGGTGGTTCAACGATTGGAACCAAGATTGGATGACCTCAAATTGGTAGTATTGGATGTAAATAAATTCAATCAATGGGTTCTAGCAATGGCTATGTAATACGCCCAATGGGCCTAGTTAGAGTCATATTTAGTTAGTTGATTCAATAAATCATATAAGCTATTGTCCACATTAATAATAATTGTAAGTGTTTGAACCACATTATAGAAGAAGGACCATAATTAGTTATAAATGGGTCATAGCTAATAAATAAAGCGGTTAACCAATATTATGAAAGGGACCACTAGTATTTAGGGTTTTGGATGTCATAAAGCTATAAATAGTCGTAGATAGCAAGGGAAGAATCATCGAGTCTTATTGTAATTAATCTTTACTCTATTGGATATTTCCCCCTCAAAGATGCAAGTGAACATTGTATTCTTCTTCTGAATAATAAAATATCTTTGTAGCTTGTCTCATTTCATGTGATATTTCTGTTTGTTTGGGCCATATTGTTTTGTATTTTTGTTATTCTAGTTTTCTTGTAGGCCAAGTGCATAACAAGTGGTATCATACCACTTTTTAGGGCCAACTATACCTCTAATTTTCACATAATTGTTTTAGGCTATATATGACTTCCAACGTCTTTAAACCACATGATTTGTTGTTACACACATAAACTTATGGATTTTGGGAGGCATGGACACATGAAATACAAGAGGTGGTCACGTTTGTTGGGCTCCCTTGTAACCCCTGTGGGTACCCCTTTGAGTAGTACCACATGAGACAGAATTGTGCATGGACTACACTTCCACGTACCCTTGGGTATATCAAAAGCCCCCCTAAGGTAACATGAAACCTAACCTTAGATAATTTATTGGTCATCGTGTTTATACAATACACTGAGAACAACACTCGGGGAGATTAGTCTCACATACAATACAGTAGTCAATTAGTACGACTAAGGGTACAATCGGTGCTCCTTAATTAGTGCTTTGAAAGATTGGGTTGAGTACTATTGTTGGACCCCTCTGTATACTGCAATCTATATCACTTGACACTCCTTTGATACCATAATACCCTTAGTTATTCAAATATTTCCCCTACCTCTTCATTTAGATCAGATACAATAGTTGGGGTTCAACCACCACTGTCCAGATCAGATCCAACAGTTCCGGTTCTGTTGAAGCCATCTAGATCAGATTTAGCAGTTGAGTTTTTCACAACACATATAAGACTCATTTTGAAGTGACGGTTTTTGCCTCCATAGTCTAGATCATATTGTCACAACATATTCTGTAGTACGAAGGCCTTAGGGTTTCTGTTACTACAATCCGTACCCAATTTTCGCAGGATATTTGGTAGTATCAAGCATTTTGGAATTCAACCACTACAATATTGATCAACTGGGAGTAAAACCTAACCCATAAGATTTAGAACGACAAGCGACCAATAAGCGTGAGCATGCTTATTGGACTCCCAGGGAAATAAATGTAGGGAACTAAAATTCTTTCAAATTGATGCTACTGAAAATAGCTCCACTAATGAAGCTCCATCCACTGAGGTGAATGACGAGGAAAAGAATGAACCCCTAACATAACCCAACACTGATACTCTAGCTTTGCTAGATGAGTTGGTTATCTCACTCCATGCCCTCGCTGACATTTCCTCTCCCTAAACATCGACCAATAGTGGTGTTGATTGATAGTGGAAAAACACATAACTTTGTCCATAATATAGTATCAAAAGAAGTTCATTTTTTTACTAGGGTAGTTCTAATTTTCAATTTCTTATTGCTAATGGGGGGACCATGAATTGTGAAGGCCATTGTGAAAATATTAAGCTTCAAATGGGGGATTATCACCTCAAAACCCACATGTTTTCCATTGAAATGGGGAGCTGTGATATTTTCCTTGGTGCTGAATGGATCTACAAACTTGGCCCTATCACAGTGGACTTAGAGGATTTATATATGAGCTTTCAATGGAAATATCACACTCATACATTGCGAGGACTCTTGGTAGGTGCTCCTACTATCATCAACTCACATCAAATGGAGAATCTCTTAAAAAAAGGCCATCATGGAATAATAACACAATTTAATGTTGTCCATGCCATTGAATCCACTCCTCCTCCCATTCATCTCAATATGCAACATGTATTAGATCACCATGAGTAGGTCTTCGAAAAACCTGACGAGATCCCACTCTCTAGGGGTGAACATGATTATAACATCCCTTTGTTGTCAGGTACTTACCCATCAAATTTCTTCCCCTATTGAAATCCTTTTACCCAAATGAATGAAATTGAAAAAATCATCAAGGAACTCCTCGAAGTCGGTGCTATTCGTCCTAACACTAGCCCTTATTCATCTTTGATGGTCATGGTTCTAAACAAATATGGTGAATAGTGAATGTGTCTAGACTTTAGGGACCTTAACAAACCCATGATCAAGGACAAGTTTCAGGTCCTAGTAGATGATGATCTACTTGATGAATTGCATGGTGGCAATTCTTTTACCAAGTTGGACCTTTGGTCAAGCTATCACCAAATACTAATGAAGGAAGTGGACATTCCCAAGACAACCTTTTGAACTCATGCAGATCATTATGAATTCTTGGTCATGCCATTTGGTCTTTGTAATTCCCCATCCACTATTCAGAGCCTCATGAACCACCTTCCAAAACCATATCTCAAAAAAATTGTCCTGGTTTTTTTTTATGACATTCTCATCTACATCATAACATGGGACGCTCACCTTCAACATGTTGAGTAGGTATTACAAATACTCCAAGATCATAAACTATTTGTCAAATTATCCAAGTCTTCCTTTGGTGTGGAATAAGTAGAATATTTGGGACACATTATTGTTGGAAATAATACTGAGAGGGGGGGGTGAATCAGTATTATCGCATCAATAAATCTTTTTCATTTCCATACTCATATTCATATATGCTACTTCCAAAACTTCTTATGATTCAGTTAGATGATCCTTAATGAGTGCATTATAACATTATCAACCATATTAACAGTAAAAAGATGTAGTAAAATCATCACACATAAGTTAGACAAATGAACACAATGATATAAGGTGGAAACCCAATGTGGGTGAAAACGACCTGTTGCAAGTCATCTCAATCTTCTTCTTAATAAGAAAATCCTTTTACAATATTTTTGTACTGGTGCAGTCTTATACCAGTACGGGAGCTACAACCCCCTTTGCTCTTGTACTAGCCGATCCATTTACTAGTACGCAGGCTACTACCTGCTACAATGCTCCTTAAGATTCCCCTTAGCTTTTGTACTAGCTTATATACTAGTACGTAGGTGCCGGCCTACAATCTTCTCTCCTCTAGGTACCACGTTTCATCACTTTTCATACTGGATACACTGAAGCACAACACATAATCTGAATTACCCAAGCACTAGATCAACACATATACAAGTGAATCATCAACCAGATCTTAGTCCATTAGATCACATAGAGATGAGTCATTAAGAACCGGATCCATTCATCCATCAATGTATAAACATTTAATCAATCACTTCTTAGACTGATGTTATCATAACATAATACCAGACATCACTTAACAACCTAGAATACTTCAGTAAACAACAGAAGCAGCTAAGACATATTCTAAGACATGTACGCAACTTCTCCAACGGAAACCTGCGGGAATCCGCACTTACGCCTTCTGCTGCTCTGTGGGTATCCGCACCTGTGCACACTTCTTCTCTGTGGGTATCCGCACTGCACCTTTATTCTGTTCTGCGGGTATCCGCGTTGTGCCTTCTGCTGATCTACGGGTATCCGCACCTGTGCCTTCTGGTGCGCTGCGTACCTCCGCACCTGTTCCTTCTACTGCACTGCATACATCCGCACCTGAGCTGCGGATCGCCTGCGGACTTGTGATTAGGGCCAAATTAACAGTCCTCCAATGTGCCACAGTCAGTCCGATCAATAGATCTGATCATGCGCCAATGAGATCGCGACTTATCAACAGTTTGCAGAAATCTCCTTGATTTAAATCTAGCTATCACTCACCAACCCATCACAATAATTTCAGATCTAGATCACCTTAAGATATTCCACCCAAAGTCTTGCTCCAAAATGATCTCCTTCCCCTTTTTATAGTCAAGCCTTTCACAATACCATGGTCCAAAACCATAATAACACAATACCATGAACCCAATAATTGGGATCAATACTTTTAGATACAATACCACGGACCAAAACCATATGATCAAACATGTCGGACTAGATACCATGGATCACCATAGGATTCCCACGTGCGAGCGCTTTTCTCTACATAAAATTGTGTGCACTGGGGTCCGCATCTTTTGTTCGGACAACCTGCAGGTATGACCGCAACTTTCTGAACTACGTACCTGCAGGTCCGCACCTTTTGAACTGTGTACCTGCGATCCTCTTATTTTCTTCCATTCTGAGAGGCTGATCATCAATCTTTGCTATTGGCCTATTGCACTGAGATCTGTCACCTGTATGAGTTGCCATCAAGGACAACACTTGTCCATAATGCCAACACTTCTTTCCAATATGATACCATTTGTAGAATTGAGGCTTCTGTCATCAGTCATTTTTATAATAAGAGCTTCAGCGTAAATGACATGACAAAGATCTTTATCATGTGATTTACGCTGAAGCTCTTATTATAAAAATGATACCATTTGTCCAAAAATAGTTTTTCAATTTCTTTAGGAGGAAGTATGTTCGATAAATCACTGTCAAGTGACTTCCACCATATAGCCGCCTCATCTTCCAAATGATTCCCTATGTAGACGCTCCAAAGTAATGGGCATTGAGGCTTGCAATATTTTATAAACTATTCAATAGTAGTACCATCATCTTTTCCTATAAAAACATCTTGCTATAACCCTTAAAATAGAATGAGGGTTTTGTAAAAATTTACTTACTTTGTCTGGTAAATTTAAAATGGCCACAACTTGGTCAATATGACTTAGAATCCTTATTATAGTCTATGTTCGAAAATGAAATAACCATTCTGCATCTTCCTTTGTAATTGAAATCTTGATTTGGGAACTCTGGAAACTCAGATTCACTCTGCAACTATCCTGTCGTCATAAAAAATTCTGGAAAAAAAATAAAAAATAAATAAATATTGATTTTAAATCAATGATATCTCTCTCATTCGGACTCTGATTTGACTGATTGTTTTTTTGAAATTGGGTTACTTTTCAAGAGGACATTAGATATACAATACGTTTTCTTAAATTATTCACAAAAACGGTAAAAATTACTAGATATCTATTGTACATAAATTGTCATCAGAAAAATTTCTGCAACACAACTAATTTTTAAATTAGATATATCTCCCACATCTGAACTCTGATTTGACTAATTTTCTTTTGAATTTGGGTATTTTTTCACAAGGAATTCATATATGCTATTTTATTTTTCAAATGGTTTACCAAAATTTTTAGATATGATCTGCAAACTTGCTGCCCAAAAAATTTCTGTAAAATGAAAAACGAAAACCTCCCCACTTCGCCCAAGAAAGACCTTTGATACCACTTATAGTATATATCTTACTTGAAAATATGCCAAAAACATAGCATAAGATATTTCTAGAATGAAAATGCTTTGTTATTGATATCTTCATAAATCCCTTGAGGTAGGTTAACACCATATAATCACTTCCTAAGAAAGGACAACACTCCACAAGCCATATGCTTGTCAATAAAACATCCATTGACATATGTCAATTGTGAGTCTCTAGTGTCTATGTAGGATTCATACATATAATATCGTGGATAATTACCATGGGTCTCTCAATACCATACATCAATACAATGGGCTTATCACTTTATTCTCTAACTACTTGTGGTCCCTTACATAATGTGGGTTAACCACCTTATTTTTTAATTATGGTCCATTTATTATTATTACATTACATTATTCCATTGGGTACCTCCCTTTGTACTCCTTATTATCCACCCTAGCTATACTACATAATATATGAAGAGATCTCAATCCCAGCTATAGACGAGACTCTCTACCAATCGAATCCCACTCAATATTATCACAATGTATCTTTTTCATATCCAAACCCTGCTCAAATAGCTCTCAAAATAGCTTCTTATTCTTGCCTCATGGCTAGTTGTGCTAGCAACATCGTACTCAACCTTATTCATGCTTAAATCTACATAGTTCTCATCCAAAATATCATGGCAGATCTCATACTAAGGCATCACAAAGATGTGATTATATCATCTATCATGATCCTAATTAACATCAATACATCCATGCAATCAAATGTCACATGAAGAATGTCTCAGACCAAAAATCGTTCATCCCATGCAAATATCACGAAGTTTTCTCGGTGACATCTCGATGTGTATGAAGAGGCTCAATCATGAATTCATTCAAGTTGATCTATGCAAGACAAATATATATGGGCATGTGTTCACATGGAACATCAATGCTTTGATCAATTGTCAGTTGTTAAGGAAGGTTCAGTAATATCACTTCATAACTTCTTGAAATTCAATTAGAGTGTCTAAGGATTTGCATTTCCACTTTACAAAAACTCTTCAATAGCTTCACCGTATAGATTTTATTTTCCAAACTTCAAAAAGTGATTCATCATGCCATGATTAATTATTTCGAGCTTCATATTCCAACTCTCTCTTACTTTGATCATAAGAGGCTCATTACCTTTCAATAGTAGACCATAAATATATAAAACCAAAATCATATTCATACCTTGGACCCCATTTGAAGTGGAGGTTTGGATTGGCACATCTTCCTGACTTCACCAGATAACTGTTAATGTAGAGAGCTTGCTTCGTATAATGCTTTATGTAAACATAGCACTTGGATAAACTAATATGCTTAGTGTTACACAAATCAATATTGTGCAATAAAATAAGATAAGTCGTCTTATCAAGCCTTAGAGGCCAAATCAAAGCTAATATCAAAGTCATAAAAGTTTTTTCCAATATTCCTGTGATAAACTCTTCAGACCTAATGTTAGGTAGATCTCACATCCAAATACCAAGTTATGAATTCATCTATTGTCATGTCAACAAACTCTTAATAAGAAATATCAAACCATCCTTATGAATCATTTCTTCCACTAAATAAGAATGCATATATCAAGGACAAGTCATATAAGTTTCATGCATATACTCATAACGAATCGTGCAAGTTCCATCCATTTATGGTGAGATTACTTCATATTGAATCATAATTGTTTATACTTCAACAATTGTGTCAAAGACAATGAGACCAATACAAAATCAGTATTGAATACCAATATTAGTTACTGAAAGTTACTATGATGACATAACACTGTCATCAAGGAAAATCATCAGATGCCAAGTCAAATAATCAGTCATGAAGTCAAAAGCCCAAATTTTCATCTTTGTGAATTCAATCAATCCATAAGCCAAAAACATATGAAGCATCATATCAATATTCTAAAGCATATTTATGAACTATCGAGCATCATGTTAAAACTCCAAACATTTCTCATCTATCAAATCCTTGCAAATCAACCAAATCTTGTCAAAACCTTGCAACTATTATTAAACATTGTCATACACTAGCTTCAATGGTTAAATCATAATGACATATTGATATGGATATTCCGGTCACCTACAAACACAAGTTTAGTAAACACATTCAAATTCTCTATAGTAAGTCAAATATTCAAAATTCCCTTCTCATTGAACTTTTTGTTGTTTGCTCCATATCTATAGGACTGTCATACTCCTGGTGCATTCCTCATTTTATGCATAAAGCTTCAGTTTTGTGACCTACAGGAATAACTGCACCCATAGGATTTCTTCCATGTGGTTGGCAGCCTATAACTGCACTGATAACCTTGATTCCATGTGGTTGGGGATTAGACTAAGGGAAACCCTCTTTTCTCATACTAGAATTTGCTGCAGACCAACAATATCAAATACTTGTCTATGTGTGTACAAAAATCATACTTCAATAGTAAAGAATTTTCTACACATTTAATGCAAATGAAAATATGTGTAATGATCTTATGAAGAGTTTCTCCCTCTTAATGAGCATCCACTTCAGTCATTGTCATTCAAGTTATCAACCTATCTATCATAATCTTGTCATGCATCAACAAAATTGTTAGATCACAAAGTCAAACTATATCCTATATTCATCACGGTCATAACATGTTAGCATTCGCTACTTCATCATGACATCAAATTTTCATTAAGGGTTAGAATCTTATGATTAGGGAAGTTGACATGTGTATCATGATACTTCAGATATTATAATCACAACATCACAACCATCATGTTAGGGCATCCAATTTTACCATATGTCATAACTACCAAGGTCAACAAGAAGATCTTGAATATCAGTCTTATTGTTACACTTCTATCATCAAGGTTACCATGCTTATTACAAGGATTATCAATATTATCAATCTACCATATATAAGAATCAATGCACTAGCCTTCTTTATGGGATCAAGGGAACCATCATTTCTAAATATCATAAATGTTTGCCAAATATCAAATATACCAATATTTCAAAAACCATTGTTTCTATGACTTAATAGAATGTAATATATTTGTCCAATACCAAATGCACCATCTCATCATGAGTACCATGAATCAA
>APFE030158465.1:0-16465 GCA_000404065.3 Pinus taeda
AGTTATCCTTTTATTTATTTTTATATGAAAAATAATAAATTGGCATTTATAAAACAGACCAAACTAATTACAAAGTACAAAATGCATTTTTCTTTATTTCATTTTTTTTTAAAGAAATTTATGCAATTTGGACCAAACTTGCATAAGATAATAGAAAAAGGTTACATCAAGTACTCCATGTTCTATACATAAGTAAAATAGGATGAGCGAGAAGCATTTTGGTTTGTTTAATAATAATAGTATAACTAGCATTTGCACCAGATGTTGCAAAGGAAACGTCGTAAGGCATAAATTCGAGAAGCATTGTGAGATATAAAGAATCATTGAAGATAAAAATTAGTAGCAACAAAAAATGATGACAAACGTGCACTGAAGGGAACTGGTTTCAGAGGGAAATGCCTTACGGCTTAAATATGAAGGATCAGTACTATCATATATATATGATTAGTGGCTTCAGATTAATTCAGTAATTGGTCAGCTCAATCCTAAGTAGGAAGAGGAAGAGTGAAGAAGGTTTTATCAGAAAAACATTGGCTTTTTTGTCAGAAAAGAATGACTTTTCTGGATAATTTTGAAGAATGAAATTTTTAGAAATTTAGATGACATTGATCAAAAACGCCTTTCTCAGTGCATTTCTTTCTGTGGGTTTTGCACGCGGCACAGGAAGATCAGGGCGCTTGTTCCTGCTTGAAAGATGTATCGATAATATGAAAAACTATTATAAAAACACATAAAAAGACACACCCCAACCAAAAACTATTATAAAAACACATAAAAAGACACACCCCAACCCATTTAATGCCAATCCCATTCAAGTAAGCATAAAGGAGTATATGGAAGGATACAAGTTGTTCAAGCGGGAAAGAGCTTTAGAGATAGATAAACACATTCAAACCTAACAAAGGTAACAAAGGTAACTTTTTGTTAGATTCCTCGGTACATTTCTTTGTTTGGATTTTGCACCGGAGCTATATCGATAATCTGAAATACTATTATAAAACACACAAAGAAAATACACACCCCAACCAATTTAATGTCAATCCCATTCAAGCGCATGAAGGAGTATACGGAAGGATAAATGTTGTTAAAGGAAGAAAGAGCTTTGGAGATAGATAAATACCTTCAAACATAACAAATTTAACTTTTTGTTAAATAAAGATAACGTTTTGTCAACATAAGTAACCTTGGGAAATGAAAGCATGAAGGAGGATATCAAACGATACAAGGTGTTAAAGGGTGACATAAATACCCTCAAAAAAAAAAATTGTTATTTTTTTCCAATATAGCTAGGCTAGATATATAATCTAGCTAGTACGTATATATGTTAGGTGGCTATTGTATCTGTATGTGAAAATTTTGAAAATAAAATATATAAATTAAAGCAAAAAATTAAATATATTTGGTTAAATATAAAATTGATATTTATAAAACATTTTATTTACAACTCATAACATTCTTTCACGTAAAAAACACTTAATTAAAATAATAACAATTTATGATAAAAACACACATTCCAACCAATTTAATGCCAATCCCATTCCACGGCATCTTTTTCTACAACTCGTAACATTCATTCTAATCAATGCGCTGGTAGTTTGCAGGTTGCAGGGAAGGGTTGCTGTGATCGCAGGAGACGCCAGCGGAATCGGAGAGGCGAGTGCCAAGTTGTTAGTGGATAATGGAGCGAAAGTAGTGATTGCAGACATCGCTCCCAACGCCAGTTTTTTCCACTGCAATGTCTCAAATGAGAAGCACGTTTCCGCCCTGCTGGACTTCGCGCAGGAGAAGCACGGGCGTCTCGACATAGTGTTCAGCAACCAGGGAATCCCGGGCGGGCTATTCTCTTCCATGGCAGACGTCACTATCGAGGATTTGGTCATTTCAGTGAATGTGAGTGGGGCGTATCTGTGTGCGAAGAACGCGGCCCGGGTGATGATAGCCACAAAAAGGGTATCAATCTTTGCCGCGTAGTAGCTTTCTGAGTTAGTAGCGGTCTGAATATATTAATCTGACGGTAGAACATAGGTCTATCGTCTAACATCGAGAATCAAGGGTGGACAATTGCACACCGTAGCAACCAGGGGTGTTGGTTTCAAAGAAAGACGCCTTACGGCGTAATTAAGTGCAGGAATTCATGTCCAATAACTAAATAACCTCTACTCAACGCAATTGTGCATAGAATACTCAGACAAGGTACTAACAACAAGAATGAATGTACCTGAAATGGAGACAGAAGAAACTGTTATCACCTCCAGGTGCAGTGATTAGACTTGTACCCTACTCTCTTGCAATTTTACATAAACACCAGATTAATTACAGCCCAAATTGAACCCCAGTTACAACAAAACCATAAATTTAAATAATAATGAAATTTGCAAAAACCCTGAAATTCACAGACAATGTGCTAGATGCCGTGAACCACCAGGAAAAAGAAAATTATAATTTCTACAGAAATTAGATAGGATTCGCATCTCAATTAACAAAACCGAGAATATGCCCACACCACTGAATAACCTAACACTGAGTAAACCCAATTTCAGCCCAACAACAAAAGAACAGAACCCCAAAACTGGATCTCAAACGAGGTGTAAAAAAGTTGTACCTTTGACAGGGCGGCTGCATGATAATTTGTTCATGATAATTTTTTGCTGAAATCCTCAGAAATTCAGTGGCGGAGGGTCTGCATTTCGTTTGGGAATCGAACCGGCGAACAGCGAGTAGTCAATATCTCGAGTGCCTTGAGGCTCCTTACGCTAGAAAATGAAAGCATGAAGGAGGATATCAAACGATACAAAAGCATGAGGAGGAGAAAATGAAAGCATGACGAGGATTCAGAGTGCAGCGCATGCTTGCCAGATGCCAGATGCGATGCCACGGCCAGATGCCAGATGCGATGCGCGGGAGGGATAATGAATCGAACACTTCGAATCAACGATACAAAAGCATGAGGAGGATTCGAAGTGCAGCGCATGCTTGCCAGATGCCAGATGCGATGCCACGGCCAGATGCCAGATGCGATGCGCGGGAGGGATAATGAATCGAACACCTCGAATCACACGGTGAATATTAATTCCATCGTCTAACAACGAAATCAATGGCGCAGGAAGGTACAGGGTGGCACTGGAGGGGAGTTCTTCCCAGAGGAACGCCTTACGGCGTAAATATCTTATTCATTTCAGTCTTTCCTATTTCTTATCTGGAACAATAACTCTTCGAAATTGGTTTAGCGGTGTTTACTTGGAGTCTATGTTGCACGGATGTCTGGGTGCAGGTGTGGGTACGGCTACAGGAAGGATGAAAACATTATAGAGGGTACGGGGTATGGAAATGACAATTTCTTTTCGCCATAGTTTATCTATTATATGTTTTTGAGGGTTTTCATCAGCAAATGGGTTAGAATTGCAAATGGGTTAGAATTACAAATGGGTTAGAATTACAAGTTTAAATTCTGAACTCTCCACATTTTTACAATCAGAATGTCATAAAGGTTTTTGAGGGTGCTAAATCAGAATGTCATAAAGGTTTTTGAGGGTGCTGAATCATAATATCATAAAGGTTTTTTAGGGTGCTGAATTAGTACAATCAAAATCACTTAAACAACAAAATTGAAAATTTCACCCAAAAAAAATTCCAAATTCCAGCTAAAAACCTCAAAGCAAATAATATATAGACAAAGCCTTTCTTTCGTAAAGCAGGTCATCAGAATGCAAGTACTGTTACATCCTGCGGGAATGGAATTACCTATGCAAGTATGCTTGGGAAACTATTTTTTCTTGCTTTGGGAATTTATTTTATAGAATCACAATACCAAAAAATTACCAAAACGTGGCTCTTTTGTATCTCTGCATGTCTGGCATGCATCAATCTACATCATATCAACTTTAGGACGATGTAAAGAAAATCTTCTTTGAAATTTTTTTAATAGCATGGCCTAGGAAATCCATGCCATGAAACCAGGTGATATTGCCTGAAGTTTGAACCCAAGGAATGAACACGGGGGTATTTAACTGCAGTTTTTAACTCCCTTCAAGCCAACAATTGGTCTTTAAAAATTTGGTATTGTGATTTTAGACAATCGATGGAACTGAGACCTACAGTCCAAATAAAAAATATGTTCAAGTAGGACTTGTGGATATCTAGTTTTAACTGATGTAACTAAAGCTGCTGCTGAGAAATAAGAACAAGAAGCCCTTGTGGACCTAGCAGAATTTCATTCAAGAAACTGAAAATAGCAAACCAGACAACAGGAGACACATCAACCCCAGCAACAGGAGGGATCGCCTTACGAGTAGCACTAAGTAATGGCTCCGTGGGAGCATAGGCTATTACATACGGAAACTTTCCCACAGGCAGTTGAGGGTACCAGGACATTACTATCCTCACTATGAACAGAATATTAAATGAAGAAAACATAGGACCTAATATATTTATCGCAATCTTTGTTGTTGACGTATCCAATTCTGCAAGCATCAGTCCATGGATGCCTCCCACCAAATTATGCATATCCGACAGAGTGGTTGCATTTGCTGTATCAGAAAAAAATAACCCAGAAAGAACAATGCTGACTCCCAGAGAAGGAATCAATCTTTGGAATGAATCACTTTTGAGCTCTTTATTCTTCACTGTTCCCTTTCTAGTTTCCTTAAACAATGTACGCAAAAAGCTCCTGTCTCCCATGGAAAGCCTGTAATTTGCATAATATTCCTGCCATGAAGCCAAAGAAGAACAGGTTATCATATATATGAACAACACCAAAATAGAATCAAAAACTCATGTTTTTCATAGTAACATTTAAAGGTTTATATTAAAAAGGCTGCGGCCAAACCGTGCAGCTAGATTTACCAAAGGTAAGGTAGGAATAGAAGTGTTGCCTCTAGTTCTTCCTGTGCACATATTCCATCCAAAAGATACTTACATTCATTGTTCCAAAAACATCTAACTGCTGATATGCAGGTATACTAACAAACTGGCCTAAAGGAAACACAAAGCAACAATACATGCTAGAAACCTAAAATAAAACAAGAAATTGAACTGAGCCCAGTGAGCGTAGCAATCGTTAGGTCCACCTGTGACATAGGTGCCTGAATGGTCTGCTGAAGCTCTGACTGCATGTGCTAGGTGGACAGCATCCATATCCACTGAAGTTCCAGGCAAGCCGCTTCAGGCTGCAGGTATATTAACAAACTGGCCTAAAAGAAACACAAAGCAACAATACATGCTAGAAACCTAAAATAAAACAAGAAATTGAACTGAGCCCAGTGTGCATAGCAATCGTTAGGTCCACCTGTGACATAGGTGCCTGAATGGTCTGCTGAACCTCTGACTGCATGTGCTAGGTGGACAGTAGCCATATCAAGATTGTGGGAGAGCAACCGATTAGCTATCCAAAGCACGCACCGCAAATAAACACGTTTATCCAAAGCACGCACCATTTGAATCCCCAGGGAAAGTAGTTTGTATGCAACCGTTATGGTATTCAAATCAACGGATGATCTTAATTTAATCGTCTAACAAAATATCCAACGGTACAAATTATGACACCGAGGCATATAGGATAGTTGATCTCAGAGGGAACGCCTTACGGCGTAATAAAAGGATAACTGCCGCCAAATGTTTTATCATTCACGCATGTTTTAGTAGCGTTGGTTTTCTCTGTTGAAATCAACACTTTATAATAAAACGCGGGAACCCTACATTCCGGACGTTTAACGTGTCATTGGGTTCTACAATTCTGATTCCCAAATCCACCATTGACATACGTGTCCAACGCTCCTTCATTGCATGCCCCACCTCTCCAATACCACTAACGGCCGACAACCCTCTTGCAAACCACTTTTCTGCCTAGCTGTTACTCATGCCAATTTATCTCCTCCGCCAACTCCTCGCTAGCCATCCACTAAATTAGTTATAGCTATTTCTTTCACCACCTATCATTGCCAAAACACCAACCCAACCTCGCCAACGTTTAAATTTAATTAAACGTCCCACTTATTAAATGCCAACGTTTAAATTTAATTAAACGATCCACTTATTAAATGCCAACAGATAATTTATCCCCCACTAAAACCCAATATGCCTTGTAGTCACCGTTATCATTTGCTAGAGGTTTCAATATTAGAAGGTGCGAAGAAAATTTTGAAATTCACGGGACCAATTGTTCATCAACTCCACTTTCTCTAGGTATTCCAATATTCCCATTTTATTTAAGAATGAGTTCTTCTAAGCCTATCCCTCTCTCAATTTCAAATGTAGATCAATTTCCACCCGTAGATAGTGATTTTATGGTTGTAGAAATTAAATGTGAATTTGATGTGTACGAATTACACAATTGGGCTTTTTAAAAATTTGAGGATGCAAGTGATGATTTTAATCTCTGGGAATCCTTATTACCTTAGTTTGTTTTCCTTCCTACCTACCGTTTTTCCAAGTTTATTTCTTTGTCTAAAATTGATATTTACTAAGTCAAAGAGTCATAGTGGCTAGAAATGGTAAAATCTTGTTCTCTTTGACTCGAATAAATTTTCCAAACCTTGCAGGTTAATATTTCAAACTCGTCATAATTTTTCAATTGATGCATTAATGGAAATTTACTAGAAGCTTGATTTCCAGCAGAAAGCCCATATTTTTGAGTCATATTTGCCAAAAGGTTTTGAATCGCCTCAAAATAATCCTCCTTATTCCTCAACAAGATTTCCAGAAATGTCCAGGCAAATAATGTCTATGATTTGTTTTCTCTCGGGGTTTCAAAGTGATGAATAGATGGATGAGGTCATTTTGGGGTTTTTGTTTGTCTTTTCTTCCGGGAAAAAACATGTTGTCCTTTTCAATTTTAGCAAATTCATTTCAGATATCATCCATGAACATTTTTTGAAGTTTAATTTAGAAAAAGGCTTTCAAGCATAAATTTGTATTAGTGTATTTGTTTTTATATCACCAAGCATAGAGGTTCAAAATGCCATTGCAGAACCGACCCTCCATCTAGGGTTCTGAGTGCTTGCTGCGTCGTCCAGGTTGCTGCGCCTCTGCGCACAGCCTTGCCCCTCCCTCTGCACCTATCCAGCGATCAGCTGCCCCTCCGCCTCCAAGATCCTGAGCGTCTGCGGTGCTGACAAGGCTGGTGCGCCCCTGCGCACAGCCTCGCCCATCCCCCCTGCAGCCAGATGGAGGCTCCTGAGAGCTCAGGCCCCCCTGGGGATCCGCCCCCCGAAGTCTCAGCATTCAGAAAATTGATATCGAATGGAACAAATCGGAATCCTTCAGCGACTCAGCAAAAATTCATCAAAAGAATGGATTCGATTCCCTCTGTTGCCCTGCCAGAGGAGGACACCTGCAAAGCCGCTCTGAACTTGGCAGAAAAAGGCCTCATAGGCCAGTTTACAGGCCTATGGCCCTCTCCCAAATCCGTGGAGGATTGGACCCAAAGAAACTGGCAACCTCTGATAAAAAACGGCGTAAAGAGTTACTTCGTGGGCAAAGGGTACTTCGTCTTTGTCTTCGAGAGCTCGGAGGACAGAAGCTTAATCTTCAGAAATGGCCCCTACTTCATGGGGCCGCAGGGACTATATTTAAATCAATGGAATCCAGACTTTGATCCCTCCCAAGACGTCCCTTCTGCTGTGCCGGAGTGGGTTAGGCTCCCTCACCTGCCCCTCCACTGCTGGAATAAAAAATCGTTTCAGACCATAGGTAATGCATTAGGAAAATATATAGATCAGGCAGTAAGAAGAGACCAATACTCTTGTGCTCGTATTTGCGTCGAAGTGGATCTTGAAGAAGGATTGCCTGAAGCGATCAAGCTCACAGTGGCAGGATGGACGCACATCTAGGAGCTCGATTACGAACAGCTTCCTTTTAAATGCATACATTGTCACGGCTACGGTCACTTCGCCAAAAATTGCAAGAAGAAAGCAGAGGAGCAGGCTGAAAAACATAATGGAGAACAATGGACCCTCGTCCAAAGAACATCCCAAGCAAAGAAAGACACAGGAAAAAGTGCAACAACAAGTGACAGGAACAACGTCACCTTAGCTCAGGAAACAGGAGAAAACACAAAAGGAACCGAGGAGGCGCATCCAGATCCACCGATCAAAGAACAGGCAAAAGAGAACCTGGAAGAAATCCCTCCGGAAAACAAAGAGGGAAGGGGAATCATCCACATCGAAGTCTCCCAAGGCAGCCCCTCAAGCCCCACGTATGCCGATGTCACGAAGAAAAAGATAGCTGAAAGCTCTGAGTCCTCAGAGGAAGAACTCTTTGAGAGGCCATTAAAAATACCCGGAAGAAGATCTCGCAAGGAAAAAAGAGAAGAAGAAGCAGAAAGGCTCAAAACACAAGGGAGCCAATCCACGATAGAAATGACAATCGGGAGAAGTAACAGGCCCAGGTCTTCCAAGGGCGGCTCCACCCCAAGCACAGGTAAATAATGAAGTTAGTCTCTTGGAATTGCAGAGGACTGGGGAACCCCGCAAAAATAGAAGCAGTTAAGGACCTTTTACAATCGGAACCTACTGATATCCTCATGCTCCAAGAGACTAAGATAGCAAGCCAAGCCCTGCTGGAAACCAACAAAACAAAATGGAAGAAAAACTCAGGCATAGCTGTCAATGCTCGGGGATCCTCGGGAGGCCTGGCAACGCTATGGAGCGAAGAACAATTCCAGTTGATCAGCACTCATAAGACCTTGCACTGGATATATACTGAAATTACTCACATTCCAAGTAAGTTATCCATATCTCTAGTCAATCTATATGTACCTGTAAACTATTCAGAAAAAAGAGACTGCTGGAAATCTTTGGCAGAATTTCTTGAACATGAAACTCCCAACAATATCATTCTCGCTGGAGATCTTAACATTGTATTGAAAGCCAAAGAAAAGGGAGGAGGTTCTGACTCCAAAGACCCAATGGTAGGCGTTGTCGAGGAGCTTGCTCAGCATTGGGACCTTCAATATTTCAATCCAATCCAAGGTCTATTTACTTGGTCAAATAACAGAATTGGAAAGGAACACATCTCAGCTCGACTTGATCGTTTTCTAGTGCAGTCCCTTCTCATGAACAAGAAAATCATAACAACAAGGATTCTGCCCAAACTGTCATCCGATCACAAGCCAACTCAGCTCTGTTTAGAAGACGAAGAGGACTTGGGTCCCATCCCATTCCGTTTCTCTCCCCAATTGATTGAAAGAGAAGGTTTTTTGGATACGGTGAAAGCATCCTGGAACACCCCCATTTTAGGTTCCGCCAGCTTTGTTTGGGAGCAAAAACTGAAGATCACCAAAAAAGAATTGAAAGAATGGATCAAGAAACCAGCGCTCAACCCCACCTCTCTCAGAGTCGCAGCAATCCAGGCTCTGCATTCCCTACAAAATGACATGGAGCGTGAAAATATTAATGAAAACCTCTTGGACAAGGAAATCAAAGCGCAGAGAGCAGCCTACCAATCTTTTAGAACCGAGGAAGAATACTGGAGGTTAAATTCTAGGAGCCTGTGGCTAAAAGAAGGGGACCGCAATACCTCTTTTTTCCATCGGCAGTTCAGGGCCAGATTGTCAAGGAACCATATAGCAGAAATTAAGACTTCGACGGGCCAAATCTGCAAGGGCAACCAACAAGTCAAAGAAGCTGCAGAACAACACTTCCAGAATCTCTACACCCCGGATGACCAAGGAGACGAAATGGAGGAAACCGAATTTCTCAATCACATCCCCTCCTTAGTCTCTGTTGAAGACAACGCAGATTTATGCAAACCTGTTATAGAGGAAGAAATAATCAAGACTATCTGGTCCATGGACTCCGACAAGGCCCCAGGGACGGACGGATTCACCATACATTTCTACAAATTTTGCTGGGACATCATAAAAAATGATCTTCAAAAGATGGTAAGGGGTTTCATGTCTAAAGCCAAAGTTGGTGGCAGCACAAACTCAACCTACCTTGCCCTGATTCCCAAAGACTCTAATCCGGAAACATTTGCCAGATTCAAGCCAATTTCACTTTGTAATGCTTCCTATAAGATCATGGCAAATCTGTTGGCCAACAGAATGAAGCCCATGCTCCCTAGAATCATCTCTACTGCCCAAGGAGGCTTTGTAAAAGGTAGACACATCCTGGACAACATCATTCAAGTCCAGGAGACTATTCACTCAAGCAAGCAGAGAAAAGAGAAAGGTATGATAATAAAGCTTGATATGGCGAATGCGTTCGATAGAGTCAATAGAGCATTTCTCAGTAAAGTCTTGCTTTCCTTTGGCTTCTCCATGCAGTTTATCAACCTTCTAAAAACATGCATGAACAATCCCTGGATAGCTCCTCTCATAAACAGCAGGCCGGCAAACTTCTTTAAAGCCAAGAGGGGCATCAGGCAGGGATGCCTGCTTTCTCCCTACCTTTATATCATCTTGGCTGAAGCCTTAAGTCGAAAACTTGAAGCCGAAAGACTGATAGGATCCATTCCGGGCCTCAAATCCTCCAACAGAACAAGCTCTCTGAATCACGCTTTATTTGCAGATGACTCGATCCTTCTGGGGGGCGCCTCAATCAGAATTGCAAAAGCTTTCGGCACGGTCATAAAGAACTACTGTAAAGTCTTAGGGGCTCTGGTAAACGAAAAAAAAAGTGAAGTATACAGCTGGAATACAGATCATCAGGATCTCACCAATATAGCCAACACTCTTGGATTCAAAGGGCACTCTCATTGGGAGAGAATCAGATATCTCGGCCTACCCATAATCTTAGGAGTGAATAAGAGATCGCTTTGGACTGACATAATCTGCAAATTCAAATCCAAGATATCGAAATGGAGAGGACACTGGTTGACAAAAGGAGGTAAGGTCATATTAATCAAATCGCAGCTCTCTTCATTAATAATTTATCAAGCAGCCTTTTTGCTCGCTCCCAGAAATATCATGGATCAAATCTCCTCTCTGCTTAGAAATTTCCTCTGGCAAGGAGGCAGGGGCAACGATAAGAAACTCCACCTTGTAAATTGGGAAACAGTCAAGAAACCCATCGATGAAGGAGGATTGCAAATCCGAGATCCTTCCCTGGCCAATCTCGCCTTAGGAAGCAAGATCCTGTGGAAAATGTTTAAAGAGCCAAGTCATCCTGTAAGTCTAATTCTGCGATCAAAATACACAAATAGCAATGATTTGAGAAACCTTCATCTGGAATACACAGCCAACTGCACGTTGCTATGGAAGCTCTGCTACAAAAGCAACAAAATCTTCAAACGAAATATCTATAGAATCCCAGGGAACGACAAGGGAATTAGTCTCTGGCAGGACAGGATAATGGGGCGAAACTCTCTAATCGATAATGAAGAAATCGCAGGAATAAGGGACTGGTTAATTGCAGCTGGGAAGTCAAGGCTATTCGACATATCCGAGTGGGATCAGAGAGGCGACTGGGCTAGTTGGGCAATCCTTGCACCTCCAGATCATCTCCAACAGCAACTAAAAATTTTCATGAACCTGATCGATGACGCCGCCCCGATCCATAGATCGATGCAAGACCGCTGGGCCTGGGGCCTCTCTAGCGAATACACAGCAGCGAAAGGATATAAAGCGTGCCAGACAGCGGGAAACAACAATCACAGTCCGGCGTTTTGGAATAGCATTTGGGATCCCGCAGCTCTCCCGAAAGTTAACTTCTTTGTCTGGACATTGATTCACAACAAGATTCTCACAGGTGACAATCTAATCAAAAGAAGCTTCGCTGGCCCTCACTGGTGCGCCCTCTGCAGAAGCAATGCCGAGACAGCTCAACACCTCTTCATCGACTGTCAGTTTGCAAAGGATGTTTGGGGTTTTACGCTTCAAGATCTTCACATATCCTCCCCAGCCCAGATATCAGTTCCAGACCTCTTCGCTAAATGGAACCATCGGTACCCTCGGCATATCCCTCAAAAAACGATTTGGCATAAAATCTGGAACGCTTTGCCCAAATTCGTCTGCTGGAAGATCTGGTTGGCCCGCAATCAGAAGGTTTTCAAGGAATACCATCTATCTCCCTTGCAAGTAGCAGCTAAGGCTAGATCACTGCTACTAGAAACGGTGCAGCAACAGTATTTTAAAGAGGATGCATCTCTCCAGCAGATAGAGAAGCGATGGATTGGTAAGCTTGAACTGCAAAACAGGAAAATCCTCCTTTCCCCTAATCTAGAGCTCCCAGCCTGGAAGAAGAGAGACGCAGATGAATCATTCCAGGTTTGGTGGAGAGCTCAAAACCTGTTCACAATCTTCTTTGATGGGGCTTCTAAAGGAAACCCAGGTCCCTCGGGCGCCAGCGGGATCATCTTCTCTCCTGAAGGGCGTTCCAGGGATTCTTTCTTCTGGGGTCTCGGTGTGAATACTAACAATCAAGCTGAATTGCTCAGCCTTCTAAAAGCTTGTCAAATCGCCAGAGAAAAATGGATCAAGGATATCCAGATTTTCGGAGACTCGGAGATCCTCATAAAGAAGCTGATCGCTGGAGAGCTTTTCAGAAATGTTGTTCTCAACAGAACTCTGGAAAGACTGAAAAGAGTCCTCGCATTCTTTGCATCATACAAAATCTTTGATATTCTCAGAACTTCAAACAGCGAAGCAGACTTGATGGCAAACAAAGGGAGCACTCTGGACAGAGGGTGGTTGTTCATCAATGAGGTCAGATTTATAGAAACTCCTCCATAACGGTTCAAATTTAGCAGCTATTCTAGAAGTGTAAGTAAAATGTAATCTGGGCTGCTTCGGCAAAGCCCCTCTCTTTTTCCATCAGATTTAATAAAATATCATATCCATTATAGTTAAAAAAAAAAAAAATGCCATTGCAGAAGTTAGATCCACACGGGAGACCACAACCTGTTATTCACTAGACCTCATTAGTAAGAAAGAGTTTAGAAGATTATTCTTTTAGTGATTTTGAAAATTAGTTCATGTACCTGTTACTTTTCCTTCTCAGTAGTGATGCAGTGCTAATAATTTCCCCTGAAATTAAAAGAATTTTACATTTGAGTGAACAAACAAAGGTTGGAGACTCATACCTATATCAAAATTTTTTAGAGATTAGAGTATATGGTTATGAATTACCAACCTACAAGTTATCAGAAGCTCATGTGGGTCCTTTCATAGTAAATACCAGAGCAGATGAAGTTTAAGATGAGTTTCACTTGATTCTTTGGGGAAAATTTCAACTATCTGACTCAAGCCAAAGTATGTAGTCTATAATCAGGTTTCAAAACCAGAGATTGAAAATATGAAAATCAGTAAGTATGGGAAGAAAATAATTTACAAGAGATGGAGGAACATATATCTAGTGGTAGAATTGGAAACACTTTCCCAAAAAGAGAAAGAGTTGAAAAGGACCATAGAAAGTACTTATCCTAGTGTTTCAGGCTCTAAAGCAACATAATTCTGATTTTTTAAAGAAGGAAGACAAAAGATTTTTTAAAAGAAGGAAGACAAAAGACACAGAAGAAGAATCATCTGAAATCAAAGACATAAGTGTCTATTATAGATGGTATCAACCAAGCCTATTTTTACTTTACAACAAATTGAAGAAACAATCCCTGATGTACTTGTTTTTCCTTCTTTAGTGAGCAAAATATAATTTCTAAGTTTAGAGAAATAAATCAGAGCAATGAACCTCTCAAATCTGCCACCTATTCCCAATTCAGGAAGAAAACGTCTACTACCCATAATGGGGTATTATCCGCATTAGATTGTGATAAAGGGTGGTTTCAATTGGCCTTTCTTGAGCCAAAGGTCCCACTCACAAAGAATTCACAGGATTATAAAACATTTGTTTTTTCTTTTGATACAAAACGAATTCATCCCATAGATCAAAGTGATCTACGTAAACAGACTAGTGAAATATTTTTTCTTTCTTCTTCTCTAGAAAACTCTGTCATGACTGCCTCAAAGTTGCAGGCTTCTTTAAATAATATGCACTCACAGTTGAATTTAGAAATAATGTTCTCATTGGCCAAAGATAAAAGGATAAAGTATGTGTAATATTTAATTGTTAAATTCGTCCTCAATCATAATAATGTTGATGCAACAAAAGAGATTATCATGAATAGAAATGTTGATATCTAGGCCTTAAGGAAAAATTAAAACTGCCAACAATAGAGCACCCCCAAGTGTAGGAAGTAGAAGAAATTGAGAAGGAAAAATAATTTGCGTTGTATATGGTAGTAGATCAGAGTCTACAAATACAAAAAATGGAGGTAAAGATGCAGATTTTGTTAAAGGAAAAGGAGCAAAATGTCACAACAAAAATTCCAATAACACAAGCATAATCAACAGGCCAAGATTAAACCGATTCATTTATCAAAAGTTATGGCTGATTTATCCTTAAGAAATGTGGAAATTGAAAAGATAGACATATTTACTTAAAATGGAAGAAAGTAAAATTAAGGGTGATAATGTATATCTTTCATAAATACGGAATAATTTCAAGCTAAAGAAACTGCTTGAAAAGTATATGATGAATCACTCAATGCTCAAAATCTATCAGAAGCCAAGGAGAAAATTTGGGCAGATATTAGTTTAGCTATCTCAGAATTATGACCTTCCATAGGAATTATTTTTGAGTAGAAACAACTATTCTAAAAATCAAAGGCAACAATTCAAGAAATAAAATAAGAACTAGGTCATAAACGTGGAGAAGACACTAACATTAATAAAGTTCTTAATTCAAAAACTAGAGATGAACGGGAACGGAAGATAGGACAAATGCAATCCTTTCGGTAAGAAAAGTAATAATCAAGAAAAACCTAATGTTACAGCTAGAAAACAAATGTGAAAACTTGGAAGGTTAGATTAAGAAATTCCATAAGAAGCTCTCAGTAATTCAACAAAAGGGGCTTCCTTCACAGAGAGACCCTAATGGAGGATTAGTTCAATAAGAAAGTTATCAAAGAACTTTACATGACATAGCAACCGACAAAACAAATTTTGTCAAGGTGAGTTGTCAAGGTCAAATAAATCATTAATGGTCATAATTTCATTCAAGATATAGAAGATGTTTTATTTATCTCACATGAAATTCATCACATCTTTATCAGTAATCCAACTTTTGAAAAATATATTGAAGTAGATAAGGCTTTCAAAAGGGTAATAAAATTTTCATGCCCAGATGACGGGGGATAAGTTCATTGAACTTATTAGTTAAGCGGGTTTTCAACAAATTTTGCAATAAGAAGTAGGGAATTCTTAAGCATAATAAAAAAAATTCATATTTCAAGCTAGCAGTTAAAAACACATCCTCAAATATTGTGAAGTTCCATTAATTCAGTTTGAAGATTTTATTTTGAGTTATTTATATTAACATTATTCAAATGTATCTGGATAAAGTTTTGATTTAATTGTAAGAGTTGTAATTAAATTAGATATTTTTCAAGACTCTACACATACTTTGTAATTTGAAGTAAGGAGGGTTGATAATTGATAGAACAAAAGACATTGTTGTATTTTTTTGGAAATTTTGAAGATAATCAAAGGCTTTTGTTTTTAATTTTTAGCAACATTTGTGTTTATGTGAATTTTCTATGTAGTTATTTCATTTTTTCTTCATATATTTGAGGTAATATATAAGTACTAGGTAAGGCTAGGTCAAGTATGTTATTTCTTCTTTTCTTCATATATTTGAGGTAATATAGAAGTACTAGGTAAGGCTAGGTCAAGTATTGATCTCCTTGATAGCCCGTGCAAAATTATTATTATTATTGAGAATAAATAATTGAAAAGTCTGTTTAAATTGGTACCTTTGCATAAAAAAATCATTGCCTTTTGTCAATATATTTGTTTGTTATATAAATATTTCTATAGTTCTCTATTATGCTTGATAATTAAATATTCAGGAAGGATATTTTGTTATCAAGTATTTTCACCTTTCTCCTATCACAAGCATTTAAAATAACTGCATGTTGTTAATATTGGAATCAACACTTTTAGAAATATTTGAAATCTTTGGATAATGCGCATGTAAATAGTTTGAGTCATTGATCATCCATTTAAAATAAATCCTCATTTAGATGCTTTGACACAATTCCCAGTCCTAAAACTATCTACAAAGAAAGGACATGACGATGTATGATAAGTGAATTTTGGGTTGAGATATAAGAGATGCAAAATTCGAATGCTTTGCATTTGTCAATGTTGGAGGAGATTAAGGAAAGTGATCTAAAATTTATGCTAAAAAAAAGAGTTTATAACATGATATGGATTGCCTCAAAAGAATGGTAATTTTTAATGTGAATTTGTAGAATATACACATTCATTCTATAAATTGATTTCCATTAAAACTTTATTTGGTTTAGGTAAACCACTTTATTAGAACTCTTATAGTGAATTGTTTATTTTATTTGATCTTATAGAGATTATTTCGATTTCATTCAACATCAATTCAAAACGTTATAGACATTTATAATAATAAAGATAGTTATTATTTTTTATTGAGCATTTAAAATGTATTATTTAAATAACATT
>APFE030158465.1:24852-45390 GCA_000404065.3 Pinus taeda
TATCACTTTTTAAATTGAGATATATATGGATAAGCTTGGGATGTTATACTAACTTTTTTTTTAACTAAAGAGACTTATCAAACCAAAGTATATTTATTTTGAGATTAGTGATATTAATGAGTAGAGTGCATACACAAAGTTAGTGTTTTGGCCTAGCCAATGTGTGCCAATTTTTAAGGATATTTTTATGATTTTTACAATATTTTGGTTTTTTGATCCTTGTTCATTTTAGCTTGACGCTAATGTTTGCAAAAGTTGTGGAAAATAGTATAAACACCAGTTTTGTCTCCAACCGCCAAGATGATCAGTACGCAACTAACATGTTCACTGAAAAATTTTTGCTACTCTTTTGTAATCTATAGGCCCCAAAGCTCCTCATAGATCAGATTTCATTCTGTAACTGAATTTTGCAATTCCAATTTAATAATCCTAATCGGGCCTCCGGTCTTTGTACCTTTTTTTGGGGACAATTCGCTAGTTAATTAGCTGATAAATATGTGTATTTGGTTGAAATTAATTATTCATTTATAATAATAATGATGTTGTGCTATTTAATTTAATTTTTTAAATTTTTAATAAAATACAATAATTAATTTTTAAAATTATTTAATAAATATCTGATTTGTTTTGAAATTTTAATTTTTTTAAATATTAAAAGAAGTTTTTTTAAATCATCATAATATTTTTTTAAGTTAATTTTCATTAATTTTAATAATATTTTTTAAGTTAATTTATATTATTTTAAAATAGCAAGTTACAATATTTATCTATCATCAATAAGCATAATATATCAAATTACATTCACTACATTTTTACTATTAAATTTTTATGGGTGTTTTTTTTTTTCCTTTTTTTCTTGTAAACATCAATTCATCCAATTTAATTATAAGAAACAATTGAATGTGGAGCAGTGCCATCATTTTTTTGAGATAATTCCATTGCCAAAGCTTCAATGATATATGTAGTTTTCTGTACATTTTTCCCACCCATTGCAGACACGATTATGGTTAAGCTTGTTTCATTTAAAGGGTGGGGCTCTTCCACTGAGGGATGAGATGGTGCCACCTGAAGTTGAGT
Organism: Pinus taeda; assembly: GCA_000404065.3. Classification (NCBI taxonomy): domain Eukaryota; kingdom Viridiplantae; phylum Streptophyta; class Pinopsida; order Pinales; family Pinaceae; genus Pinus; species Pinus taeda. The sequence continues at coordinate 25,930 of APFE030158465.1, forward strand.
TGAGTCTAGAGGAGTTGATTTGTCAATCGATGATTTTTGTTGTTGAGGGTTGTCTTGCTTTTGACGTGTAGTGTTCTTGGACCCTTTTGCTTCCTTTGGATCTCACCATTCACAACTCGTTTTCTTTAAATCCTGGAAAAAAAACCGATTTTGAAAAGGGACATGCATTTTGAAGATGGTCGGGTTGTTGACAAACCCTGCAATAAAAAGCAGTATTTTCATAATCCAATGGTTGTGAATACACCTTACCCATCCACTTGAGTAGGATTTTATCTGTTAACCCTTTATTGAATTCTATTTCGACAAATATGCAAACAAATGTGAGAATTCCTTTTGAAAGTCTTTTGGTGTCTATTTTGATGAAGTGGCCTATTAAATCTCTCTCATCTTCTAAGATTTTCGTTTGGATCAAATGGGTGGGTAAGTTAAGAAGCCTTAACTAGACTAGAGTAACCATAGACATCATAGTAAGAGGATTAAAATCTAGAAACCATGGTTGCATTGATAGACCAACATGGCCCAAAACTACGGTTTTGTTGTGGCCACTAACACCCCTTATAAGTTTTCAAACTTATTATGGGGTCCTTCATATAAATTTTGTTGATATCATACCTTGAATTGCTTTGATTTATATATTTTGCGATATTTTCACATTTCTTCGATTTTCGTTTTCATTGATTCATTGTGTGTGTTTTGTCGTCAGCTTTCTGATGACAAAGTTTCATCTCATTTTAACTTACAGTCTGGAAAATATCATCCACCAAAATTTAGTTGAATTTCGCCACCTAAACTTAAAATATGTAAATTTGTATTTATTTTTATTTTATAAATAATTAAATGTAATATCATTTAATTATTAATTTAATTTTGATTATTTAAAATTCAGTCATCGTAGCCATTGTATATAATAAATATAATATAACTTATTATTTAAAATATAATGTAAATAAAATACAATTAAAATATAAAATTGGAAGGGGAATATATTTTTTATTTTCTTTTTCTGGGAGTTCCAATTATGCATTCTTCAATACCTCCTGAGTTGACTAGGACTTGAGATGACATGGGAGAAGTTGACTAGGACTTGAGATGACATGGGAGAAGACGAAGGGTTGCAGTGGAAAGAGCACAAAGAGCATTAAATACACATTATAATTAAAAAGGGGCTTATGTTTATTAATAGATAAATTAAAAAAACCTCAAAAGGACCCGCACTCCACTCATGGCCTTCACTGACTCCTCTCCTTGCCTTTTTTTTTTCCGGTACAAGTCCATTGTATTAAATTGAACCATGCAGTAATTAACTCATGCACCTCTTTTCATATATAATACTTCATTGTATTTATTTTAGTTTTGATCGAATTTTAATTATTATTATATTCTTTTTATTTATTTGTAATTCATTTTATTTTATTTCTAAATACTTTTTAATTTTATTAAAACAAAATTTTAATGAAGTGCCAAGATTATGTATTTTTCATCACACCGTCATTTTTGAAACTTTCGAAACTTAAATTTTAATTGACTATATTTTGAGTTATATTACATGAAATTGAGTAAATGAAATTTTGTTGTAAATTTTATTTTGTAGAGAACCATTTAGAAGTGGTTGCATGACTAGATTTGGTCATTAAACACTCTAAAAAATTAGTATAAGTTACAATTATAAATTTGCAACCAAAAAATCAATATGAGGTTGTTTTAGAGAATTTTCGTAAGCCAAAGTGGTTTGTTATTGCAAATTCGTTTTAGAAGATTAATTTCCTCAATATTTTCTTCACAAGAAAGCAAGGGAGAACTTAGATCTAGTTTTATTAATTTATTAAATTAGATTTGGATTGGTTAATTTGTTTGTCACAATTTTGAAAATATGTGTTTTTTTTTCATTTTAATTGGTTTTTGGCAAGCTTGTTGGAAAGGATGAGGAAAATGAATCTTGGAGCAATGGGATTGCACCACCAAAGAAAGAAGAGAAAGGGATTATTTCCAACTAAAATTAGAGATTTCAACCATTCTTTTAACAACTCTTTTTTTTTGGCATTTTTTTTGTAATTATAAATAACAATTGGGAGAAAGAGAAAGGGTTCAAATTTCTCTACAAAAAAGAGGGATTTTTGCACTATTGTGGAGGATTGAATTTTGTAGAAAATTAGTTATCTTTGGAACAAATTTTAAGAGGTGTATTTCAACACCAAAAAATTCCATGCTATCATGAAATTTTTTGAGAAATCATGTACTCAAAAGTTATGATCAGGGCTCCAACTTTTGTGCACTAATGTCAAGTTGAAGATTGATTGATGGTTTTCATTTCAATTTAATTTTGATTGAATTATTGATCCAGATAAGTATTTGATTATTAGAATTCGCACTATTGTAAATTTCAGTTAATTACATTTAATCATTGAAAAGTTATCTTTTCATGATGGATTTGATTCATATTAAAATTGGGCAATGAATTCGAATAGATAAACATGTTATCACTTATAACTATTTAGCAGATTGATGACATTATCTTTGTTTTAATCATGATTGTATTGTGAAAACTATTTCTTTCATGCAATTGTACAATTTATTTTAAATTCATTTTATTTGAATTTAGATATATGTGCAACAGAGATCTGATAACTATCTATCAAATAACTAAATGTGCATGTTTGTTTGAATTAGTAGCAAGTCCCATAACTATTTCCTTGGTTTGTTAACTTGATTTTTTATTCTAAATTCAAGCTAGCCTAAATTTAAGGTTCTTGCTCTCAATTGAGAGGGGGACTAATCCTTCTTTTAGTCGAGAGAGATTTAGGCTTTGTTTTTGTTGCTTGCATAATAAATTAGACATCATTTGCATTTAGATTTAGAGTGAGATTAATTAATTTCTTTCATAGAAGTCTCCTTACGTAGGAGAAATCTCATTGGTGGATTGGATGAGCCCTTATGTCAACTTAAGGATTTCTTTCTTGCAAGCTAGTTGCAAGGGGGTAAATTTGATATTTCTCTTCTTGATGATAAGTAACTAGGAATACTACAAATCAACAAGAAGAGGAAGAGGGTAATTAGACCCATTCAAACTAGTCAGAATCACCATCTCAAACGAATAAAGGCCTAATTAGGGTATTGACCAAGTGATCTCCCTATTGTTGATTTCGGTCATTTTTTGCCATCAATAGGTCCCTAGTCAAAAACCTTTTGTCAATCCTCTAATTTTTTAAAGAATGCCACAAAGAATCCTTTTGAGAAAAATAATAGCTTTATATTCTAAGACCAATTTTGGTGCAGTCATTCTTCGAGAGCATATGTTGAGGGCCAAAATCCATTAAAACATAAAATAATTGCTTGTCGATCATAATCTGTCACCATAAAATTGTTCTAACATTTTCCACTTCAAGAGATGGAGTGTTCATATACCGATCCACCATGAAAGTTGGTCCTCAGAGATATTTATGTGTCGGAGGGCTCATTATAAAGTTAATAAAATCTATATTATGATATTTAAAAAAAAATACAATTTAACTCATACTACTATCACTCAACTCAAAACTATGTCGTTTTCAACACTTTAGTTACGTGTGCCCTTGGGAATTCAACCCCCTAGTTCCCAAAAAAGGAGAAAACCCACCTAAGCAAGGCCTTTTTAGTCAATGATTACCCCCTTCCCCCCCCAAAAAAAAAAAATCCCTCTTGTCAACATCCCATCCCCAAATCCAAAACCTATTCTAATTTTGCCACAATGGAGATTTGTTTAGATCTACTAAAGACAAATCAAACCTTATGCTTGGTCTAGGAGTTTATCAAATCTCGTGCTTGTTGAGAAAAAAAGGGTACCAAGGAAGTGTTTCCTATAGATTTTGCTTTGTACCTAGGAAAACATGTGAGATCACTTCTTTAGTAAATGACTTTATGGGCTATTAAAGCATGTGAGGTGATTTTATGAGTTATTAAAGTCAAGTGACTTAAGGTCACTTTATGAGGTACTTTAATGTTATGTACTTTATAGTATTAAATTCACTTTATGTTTTTAAAGTGACTTTATGAGAAAAAATATAACTTGAAGTTAGAAAGTGACTAGGGTGACTCATTAATGGGGGTACATGAAAAGGGGGTCAAGTGAGGAAAAAAACTCCACATTGATCTAGAGGGATGAGATCTAATCTTAGGACTAGATCAACAGGGTTAATGTTCTCTCATCTCAATGAAGCTAAAAAGGGGGAAAAGGGAAAAAGAGTATTTATTCTTCATGAGCATTGTTGAAGAAGAAGATTAAGGAGGTTGAGAGAGCTTCAAGGAGCAAGAAGGTTGAGAGAGATTCAAGGAGAAAAAAGAGGTCGAGATAGCTTCGAGGAGGAGAGAACAATGGTTGTGATAGTAGAGAATTTTTGCAGGAGGAAATCAACCAATAGCAGGAGAAGAATACACATGCCTGAGTTTAAGGCTGAGACAGTGGCACACGACTCAAGGAGAAGAGAAACAATCAAATTCTTGTGAGATTTTTGAGACAGTAGAAGCATATTGTCAGCTCGAAAATCAAGGAGAAAACATAGATTGTATCGCGCGGATTGAGGCGGCTACAACAAAATTTCAACCCAGAAATCGAGGTGTATTAGCATGATTTTCGAGGGAGTGTCGGAGCATTAAATGTTGTATGACATGCCCGAATTTCAAGGAGGGAAAATCGAGTCAAAGCGTGCAAAAATTGAGGAGCTAAAGTGTTGAACAACAAGACAAATTTCAAGGCATATTCGGTCTAACAGTAATAAATTTGAGGAGGAATTCTGTCAAACACAACACAAAATTCAAGAGTACTAATTATTGTTAAAGGCACAAATTTTGAGGTTATCAGTGGTTGTTCAGTGGTACAAATCTAAGAGAGATAAGTATTGTTTTGTAATTAATGCTATGTAATTTTCTCTATGAAAAAGAAAAATAAAATTCTCCTTCCAAACTAGTTTTCCCCTTATGGGTTTTTCTAGGGTCAAAGTTGACCAAAAATAAGTGTCTCCTATTTATGTGATTGCTTTTTAAATTTTTCTATCAGCTAAAAAGTGAAATTATAGTGGTAGTCCTGTAATGTTTCTCTCGAAATTTGCATTAAGTTTTATATATCAACATAAGATTATAGACATTAAACTAGATGCAAAGTAAACTAAAACAAGGGAGGGCTACAAGAAACCTTATTTTTCTACATGGTATCAAAGCTATGAACCTACAGCAGTGAACCTTTAGCTGATATAGAACCTACAACAAGCATAAAAACTACCTACATATACCTAGAGAATTGTGGTTGAGAGGGAGGTTAGTTGTTGATTTCCAGATATGAGAAGTTGTGTAGGGTCATGGCTACTAGTTTGAGGGTGGAGGATAGGCTACATGGGGCTGAGAATATTGGCCCATGGAAGGAGAGAATGGTGTTGTTTCTTGAAGAAGTTGAGGTGTGGGATGTTGTAGAGAATGTAGTACAACCTCCCACTAACCCAATTTAGTTGGAAAACTTTAACAAACAAAATGTGAAGGTAAGGAGAATCATTATGGATGTTATTAAAGACAACCTATTCCCTCATGTGACAAGGAAGAAGTTTTCCTATGAGATGCAGGATTCTCTAGCACCACTTCACTATATCTCTAATGAGAATAGGAAGATGGTGTTGCATAAGAAGTTTAGAAATACCAAGATGACCAAGACTAACATGGTGACATCATACCTCACTAAGATCACATAGGTGAGAGATGAGTTGGTCATAGTGGGAGAGGTTATCCCTAACGACTAGTTGGTCACGACGACATTGGATGGTCTTCCCAAGCAATGGGATGGATTCATAGATGGAATTGTTACCAGGGATAATTTTTCAGATCTGAGGAGGATGTGATATTATTTCATCCAGGAGGAGTGCCAAGAGTGGTAGCTAGTGTGGTGGGTTAGATGAGGATGAGAATGTTTCCCTTGCAATTAAGGGTAAGAAGAAGAAGAAGTAGGGGTCCATGAGTGGGGTCAAGCAGTAGAAGGGAGAACAAGATTATGAGAAGGACATGAGAAAAGTGATATGCTTTGCTTGCAAGAAGATGGGTCACTATGTTTCTCTATGTCCCAACAAGAAAAGGAAGAAGAAGGATGTGGCAAAATCAGCTAAGGTGGATGACTTTTCCACTAGGTTTGACTCAGATTTTGCTTTCGTGGTTAGTTTCACCACTAGTGTTTTATCCTCTAGTGTATGGTTTATAGATAGTGGAATATCTTGCCATATGAATGGAGTGAGAAAGAACTTTATGAGTCTTACATAGGATGACATAGACTTGGAGGTGGTTCTTGGAGATAACTCCAAGGTCAAAGTGGTAGGTGTGGGGATTGTATGATTTCAGAGGGAATCATTGCCACCTTTGAAAGTGACGAAGGTCGTATATGTTATAACTTGGATGAAGAGGAATATGATTTCAATTTCTAGTATTGAGGACATGGGATATGTAGTGGAATTTTGGGATGGATATGTGCTTATGTATCCTAGGGGACCTAGCATAACATCTGCTAGAGTGATTGGTGTATGTGATGGGAGAATTAACAGTTTCATGTTTCTGCCTACCAAGACCGTGAGGAGGTCATAGAGCAACAAGCTCCAGAGTAGGGGAGTGCACTACAAGTTTTAGGCTCCACAAGTATAAGTTCATAGGGGTCAGGAGGATCACTGACTTCTAGGGTGACAGGTTCATAGGTTACAAGTTCACTATAGGCCAAAGGGGCATCTTCATCAAGATCACGGGTTCCAAGGGATGAGGTTCCCACTCTAGTTTAGGAGGCTACTTTAGGGAAGAGGAAGTTGAAATGACTTTATGATACCTTGAAAGAATCACATGAGTCAGTGAGGAAGATCCAAGCACCAGAGAGGTTGGGTGGTTATGTGGTGAGTGTAGTGGATGACAACATGGTACCAAAGGGTAAGCATATCCACTTCAGAGATAAGGTGGGAGTCGTGAGAAATAACTTCCTCAGTAAGAGGGAGTGTTGAGAAAAAAAGGGTACAAGGAAGTGTTTCCTAGACCTTTTGCCTTTTTTCCTAGGAAAACATATGAGAACACCGTTTTAGTAAATGACTTTATGAGTTATTAAAGTCGTGTGACTTAAAGTCACTTTGTGAGGTACTTTAATACTATGTGCTTTATACTATTGAAGTCACTTTATGTTTTTAAAGTGACATTATGAGAAAAAGTACATGGTACCTTATATTATCAAATTTACTTTATGTTTTTAAAGTGAGTTTATGTGAAAAGGTACAAGGTACAACATAAAGTTATAAAGTGACTAGGGAGACTCATTAATGAGGGGGACACATGAAAAAATGAGTCAAGTAAGGAAAGGATCTCCACCATTGATCTAGAGGTTTGAGATCTAATATCAACCATAAATCAAAAGGGTTAGGGTTCTCTCCCCTTAATGAAGCTAAAAAGGGGGAAAAAGGCAAGAGAGCATTGATTCTTCATGAGCATTGTTGGAGAAGAGGATTAAGGAGGTTGATAGAGCTTTAAGGAGAAAGGAGGTTGAGAGAGCTTCAAGGAGGTTGAGAGAGATTCAAGGAGGAGGAGAGAACAATGGTTATGCTAGTAGAGAATTTTGTAGGATGAAATCAACCAGCAACAAGAAAATACCACATAGGCCTGGGTTTAAGGTTGATATATTGGCACGCAGGTCAAGGAGAAGAGTAGCACGCATATTCCAATCATATTTTTGAGAGATTAGAAGCAGACTATCAACTCAAAAATCAAGGATAAAATGCATAGTTGTATGAGGCATCTACAACAAACTTTCATCCCAGAAATCGAGGTGTATGGGCGAGATTTTTGAGGGAGTGTCAAAGAATTAAATGTTATCTGGCAGATCCAAATTTCAAGGAAATCGAGTCAAAGAGTGCGAAAACTGAGGATATAAAGTACTAAACAACAACATGAATTTTGAGGAAGAGGAGGAGGTCTGACAACACTAAATTCGAGGACGAATTCTGTCAGACACAACACAAAATTCAAGAATATTAATTGCTGCCAGAGGCACAGATTTCGAGGTTATCAGTGGTTGTTCAGTGGTACATATATGGGAGAGATAAATATTTTTTTGAAATTAATTATGTGTAATTTTCTCTAGGAAAAAACAAAATAAAAATCTCCTTTCAAATTAGTTTTCCCTTGTGTATTTACAGGGTCAAAGTTGACCAAAAATAAGTGTCTCCTATTTGTGTGATTGCTTGTTAAAATTCCCTATCATCTGAAAAGTGAAAGTGAAGTGGTAGTCATGTAATGTTTTGCTAGAAATTTGCATTAAGTTTTATATATCAACTTAACATGTGGGGCAATGGGTATTAAACCATATGCAAAATAAAAAAATAAGGGAGGGCTACAAGAAACCTTATTTTTCTGCATTGTCCCTGTGCAAACACATACATTGGTCAAAGAAGGAGATCTTTTAAAGCTCAGCTTAAGGAGTATATTGTTGACAATCATCATAACAAAATCTCTAAATTAGCCATTGCAGAGCATTCTCATAATTCAAAGCATCTCGTCAATTTTGACAAGTTCAAAATCCTTGCATCATCTCCATTTTACCCTCACTGAATCATTAGAAAAGCCCTACAATTTGAGAAACAGTGTAACAAAGATGATTACAAATTGAGCCACTACTAAAAAAAACTCAATATTCGACATCTCTTTAAAAAATCATTATGCAACTAACACCTCTTAGCCTTAATTAACTTAATTTTAATAAAATCATATTTTTTTCTATAACCTCGGTTGCAATCTTAATATTCTCTTTTAAACTTCTATGAGACATATATTTTTTCATTCTTTAACCCCTTATTTCTCCCATCATTCATTACTTTTTATTTCCTTATTTAAACCCATTTTTTTAAATTGACCCTTAATTTGTGAGGCATTTTTTTGGCGTAATTTTACTAAGAGGAGACCTTATTAACTCCATTATAATCCAATTCCTACATAAATTAATAACTAGATATAAAATCCCTAGTCATTTAAATAAATAAATTATTAATTTCTTTTTCTTATTAGTAATAGTAATATCCCGTAGAAACTATCATTATTTTATTAAATGGATATTAATTTATATAAATATAATTCAATTTGCTAAATCAAATTGAATATATAAAATGTCTTGTGGATAGCTCAATTGGTTAATTCGAAATCTGTAAAACTATTGAAACAAGGTAGACCCAAGTTCAAATCCCCCCTGAAGTGACTCGGTTTACAACAAGAACAACAGGTTCTAAACCCCCAGAGGTTGACTAGTATTTACATGTCAGGCTGCTCCTGTCTGAGGATTCCTCTGGGAATTTAAAAAAAGAGATTGAAATATATAAAAAATTGATATATTAAATAAATAATATATAATACAATAATTTAAAGTAATATTATATATATATTATATATAATAAGTATAATAGATACTATAAATTATATATACATTATATATAAGATATGGGACAGTTGTATGTAGAAAAGAAGAAACTCAAATAATTAATTTATTTCCACGAGTCTTAACACAAGGGACAGACTTATATCACTATCTTCCAATTAATCATTTTCAATCAAATGGATATTTTTCACTTTAAGCCCCTTGAACCCCTAATAGTTATTAACAAATATCTGTCCAAAATTATGTTTACTCTTTGGCATGCACTCTTTCATAGTCATTACAAGCTTCCAAGCTTCATGTGTCCTGATGATGGATGGAATGTCCACTCAAAACATTGAATGCTTCGAAAACTCTACATCGTTACATCCAAAAGAATTGCAACAACAACTTCATTAACAACAAAAGAATTACATCACCGACATGATTAACAACTATGGAAACCTACACATTTACTCACATTCAGATTAAAATACCTTACCTAATAATGATACATTACATTATTAAGAAGCATTGTAACTGCAAGTATGGTTGCCAATAAGCTAAATACTATGAAGGCATAATGGTTTCCAGTGAGATAATTACTATATTCTATAGCATTTATGTATTGTTGAAGTATATTAGATATAGAAAAAAATCGAATTATCATACCAAATAGAGATTGAGTCTAACTACAATTTCTGTATTTTTCAAGCGCCTGACTAAAACAATCAATATCATGAGATACCCGAATGTCAGGCTGCCAATCTAAGAGTACAATATCAGAGTGGGTACTTTTGCTAATATTTGAACAAACTAAATAAAAAATAAGAGAGCATGGCAAAAAATGATCGAAGAAGTCCCCAAGGATGCAGTTCAATTGATGATCCCCATTATATGAAGATGTTGTACAAATTTGAGGTTTGAGGTTCAAATCCTCTAATTTACCATGTAGACCATGTGTGAGGGTGCATATGGATTCACCTAAAGGTTATAGTGGTAGTGGCCAATATCAACCCAATTTCACATGAGTACAAGCCTGACCCAATTGCCAATTCCTCTATATACACATTAAAAGAAAAACAAATGATTGGAAAAAACAAACCATAGCATATAGCGATCAACATACTCTATGGAGAACTGATGGTGTAGAAAAATAAAAGGGCATGTATTCCATAACGTGGGAACAACCTTATCATTACTCCTAGTTGTATACATACAAGAAGAAGCCTCATTTCTTTACTTTTGCTTCCTACCACATTTCTTGGTAAATTTCTTCATCGAAGAGGACAGGGAATTGAAAGCTTTATAGCTGAGATCGTAAGCCAACTTGATGGCCTTATCAGAGAGAACCCTGAAGGCTTCCCCTACGATATTGAAAACCTCATCATGCCCTAGAAACTTTCTCTTGTCAAGATGAAGCACGAGGATCAGTTTCCCGTTTTTCTTCTTGATGGTTCCCTATTCTACCACCAAATCAACCAACAAGATTGCATACTACTTGAGATTCCTATTATGCAACCTATTTTGGGTCAGAATGTGGACATCAAGGACTATTATCATATGGGACAACCATTTCAATGAGGAGTTCATCTACTACTCTTTGATGGACAATCTCTTTGCTCCTCCAGATTCCATGTTTGGAACTTGTTCTCTCCATTTCCTTAGCTTTCATTGCTTCATCCTTATTAGACTCCATTGATGTCCAACATCTTTTTTTATGTCGAATGAAGCAAATAAGAGTAGTATGTAACATGGATAATGGGATTCATTAGGCACACACAAATGTGCAAAGGATCAATTCAAAACTTTGGCTCTAAAATGTCCCTCTCCTTAAGTAGTGTTTGTTATTAAGTGGAATCGAAAATAGACAAATCAATAATCAAACTTACAAACTTCTTTGTCTCCACTACAAATCCAACTTGGTTGATCCTCCATATGTTTTGAATTTTGGCACTTCTCTTACCATTTTCTTTGGTAAGAAAGATTCGTTGTTATTTTATTTGCACCTTCTCTTTACCTTTTATTTGCAGAATAATTCATTGTTATTTTCTTCCTTGTTATTTCGAGCGATTAGATTATTTGTTTAGTTATAACCATTGGTTTGAAGGTTTTTTTTCCAAGATAAAAAAAAGGAACTTTTTTGCTATTCATTGAATAAAAGAATTACAATGTGAAGCAGATAAAACTAAGTTTATAGTCCTTTCAAATGGTTGCTAGAGAGAGAAACATTGATAAAAAAAATTATAATTGACTGAAAGTATTTTACGAATACACAGGTTCCATAAAAAACTAATATAAAATTGATATGTTTGTACATAACTAATATAAAAACTAATATATTGGAGTAGAACTATTATAGAGATGTTATATTGCACATCAAGTATTTCAAATGGTTTTGGAAACTTTAGAGAATTTAAGAACTAAAATTCTAAAATCTATTATGCGGAGAATAGTTGTTTTTCCTTCTTCTAGTGAGCTAGAAAGATGTAACAAGAATAAGAACTATCTAGAATGATGATCCGAAGATCAAAAATAGGCTCAAAAGTTAAAGTGATCAAAATCTCTCGAAATGAACATCGTCATAGTGTTCGGTGTCCTGATTCCAACGACACTTGAATCGCCTCAATCTGACGTCGTATGAAGAAGTTATGGCGTTCTAAAGTTTTTGACCAACAACTAAAAAGTCAACAACATGGTTGACTGGGTTGTTGATTGGGTAGTCTGTACAACTAACTTCATCAACAAATTGTTTAGGGTATAGTTGGTGGTGGACCAATCTGGTCTTGACATGTGTCATCACCCTATAGGTTGCTTGTGGTGGTTTTTTATTGGTTACTATGGTTTGAGGTGGCCCAATAAGAGGCTACCACATGGCCCAATCAAAGGGCGCCACGTGGCCCTCTATGATTGGTCAAAATTTTTATAATGGGCCCAGGGGCCTCAGTGGGTTTTTACCCGTAGACCTCCCACACAACAATCCAATATCTAATCATTGTGCCACATGGTTGGTTCTTCACCATATAGGGTGGTGATTATACTTAAAGTCGAACGGTCAGCATTTTGGGAGGAGGGGTCAGGCGGTGAGCATATGGTTTTGGTGCAAACCATATGACCCATGGCAAACGTGGAAGGCGTTATGGTAGAGGGATGGGGCACTTGGCCCTAGCCCCGGGTTTTATGTGTTACGTGTGACCAGAGTGAAAGGTTGGGCGAAGTAGACAAGCGGATAAGCCCAGCCCCCCGATTCCATCAGAACCCATGTAACCACCAGTGGAGCCAAATTTGGCAGGGGCAGGCAATTAGCTCCGACCCCCGGACATATCGTGCCACATATGACATTATCCTGGAGTGGAAGGAGCTTGGCTAGCGGAGGCAAGCGGTTAGCCCTGGCCCCTGGCCACATGGCAATAATATGACCTATTTTGGCACTTTAAGGGTTATTGGCAAAATTAAACAGGCGGAAAAATGCACCTTTTGCAATGGAAATCTCGTCAGTTTCGGGTGAAATTGTCTCCCCACAAACTGTTTAAAGGGTGAACTCATCGCACAATTAGCAAGTTTTGTCAATTTGCAGGACATATAGCGGAGCTTGGCTTGAAGAAGCATAACTTGCTCAATTTTTAACCTTTTTGAGCTCAAGAAGAGCCTAGATAGTGGTTTTTTAGTGTCCTGGACTCAATGGTAGCCTTAGATTTCTGTTTTGACCACTTTATGATGGACTTTTTGTAGAATCAATACTTTTAGTGCTGGAGGCATAGACAACATTGAAGTAGTATGGAGGCATATTTGAGCACGGAAAGAGCCTAGTTATAGGTTTTTCAGCCTTCTAGTTTCATCTGTAGAAATTGTTACTTCAATAGAGCAGTTATTTTTAGTCTTTTCTCAATGTGATCGTGAGAGAAGCTCTTTTCAACACTCCATTGTGGATTTGTTGTATGTTTTTGTGCTTGGATTTCAGGTGGAGTACAAGGACCTATTGTGAGAGTGTCCTTTTTTTGTTGCCCATCATGACTTACTGTAGGGAGTCATATTTTTTAGTGAGAATTCTTTTTAGGATAAACAAGCCACTATCGTGTCAACAATTTGTGATGTACTCATTTTTCTGCTGAAACCAATATAGCAAGCCTAGTCATTGGAGTAGGAACCGGATACGTAGCCCAGGAGGGGTGAACTCCATTATCAAATTTTGGTTTCTTCTCTTCATGTTTATCATCTTGAGTTGCAAATTAATTTGTTTCTCTTTTAAGTTCAAGTAAAATTTAACTCATCGTCTTGAAGAGGTTGTGAAACCAATTTTACCTTTAAAGACCCATTTTGTTAACTTGCAAAGTGTCAAAGGACGATCAATGTTTATTGGGGAGTGTTGTTTTCTCATTTACAGATCATTCAGTATCAAAGCCAAGTTCTAACTAGATTGCAAGTATGGAAAAGAAACTGAAGCATGAAATACTCCAAGAGTTGGAGGGGATTAATCTATCTCTTTGAATGGAGAATGTCGAGCTAAGGAGATTGCTTGAAGTTGCAGAGGAGGAGAAAAGGAAAATATGCCTACAATTGCAACATATAGTGGAGGAACAGACTGGTGAGAGTTCCATCCGGAAGCAGCAAAGAATCCCTCCAAGATGAAGCCAATTTGTGGGCAGGGTTCATACATACGATATGGACCTTATGTTGAGAATGATGCTTGCAATTTTTGTTAGCATCTGAAATATTCTCCCTATGTTCCAGTTGGTAAAATTTCTTGTCTTGAGTCATCAGCATCTGAAATTGAAAAGATGAGTGATATGCCAAAGGAGGTAATTAGTGTTTCTAATGTTGATAACACATCCTTTTTCAGCTTTTGAAAAACATACCAAAGGTAATGGTATGAATCTTTTAACTCATATAGGTTATGAAGGAAGAGGCCTAAAAGTCAATGGCCAAGGTATCATTAATCCTATTGAGGTGAAGGAACGACCACGATATGAAGGATTGGGTTATGGCCATGGAGAAATTGGAGGGTGCTCTACAATTGTTGAGACCAAGAAATCATCAAGTGTTGATATGTGACACCATCATGGTAGTGATAATGGAAAATTCTCTCCAAAGAGAGGTGAATGTTCCAAGGGACATGCAAAGTCCATTTCTTCTCATCAAAGTCATAGCCCAAAGGAGAGGTATAAGTGTCACAACGATTCTAGGAAAGTTGGTGATTTTGATCATTTCTGGAAAACGTATCCTTGTACACTTTGTGATGCATCTAACCATTGTGTGGCTGATTGTGAGCAACGTAAGGAGATGATCAAGAAAATGTATCAAATCATTGGGACAAGATATAAGGAACCTCTGCCAAGTATGAAGATTTCCTTGTCGATGGGAAAGTGTAAACATTTTTGTACCAATTGTAGCATGAATGGGCACCAGATTGAAAAGTGTTGGAAAGTCCATCTAGAACTCCATCCCAAGAAGGACAAAGAGGTCATGTGATCCACTACAAGGAAAGAAATGGGTGGCAAAGTGGAAGTTGATGTAGTTCCTTAAGCAACCTTTGAAGCAGAGCGGGTGTAGAAAGAGAACCCATAAGCTTGGTTAGGAAAATAATGGGTAGACTATTTTGTAAAATTGTAATTACTTGTTGTATATTCTCATTTGGGTACTTTGTAAAGTGAAGTCATGTACACTCACTTCTCTACAACAAGTGTGTTTTCTTTGGCATGTTATGTTATCTTGGCTTGATGATAAGTCAACTTGAATGGGACTTTTGGGATGAGCATTTGTATTTCATCCAACATGTCTACAAATGTGTCAAGCACTCACCTATACAAGTATTTCGATATGAAGCTTGTTTGTGCATTTGATCTTTGGTAAAGATTGTGTAGAGGATGACCATAATAATGTGGACAAAATTAAGCATGCCATTGAACAAATGCAACCAGTGCATCTAAGAGTACAAGTGCAGCTTGAGGAAAATAAAGCAAAGTGTAAAGCAATGCATGGCGAGCATTTAGTTGCTTTTGATTTCCAAGCGGAAAATCAAGTTTTGGTTCAGCAAAATATAGACTTTAAGGTGAAGTTTGTTTGAGTCAAAGAAAGATGGTTTTGGAGAGAACGCTCAAATTCCAATCATCGAAGTTTTTGTTCCTGCATGTTTTGAAGAATTGCACCAAGCCACAATTCTTGACAAGAAGATAAGGACTTCACGCAGAGGCAAGGTGGAGTACCTTGATCGGGGCTTCAAGGAAACAATTTAAACAGAACAAGAAGGATTGAGATTGTTGAAATGTGGCAACAAGAATATTCCAATTTTAGTTTGTCCTTGAAATAAAATTGAGAATTAAAATTCGAATTTAGCCTCACCAGTTGTTTGAAAAATAATTAATTAATTCATCTTGGGTTAATTAGTTGGAGAAATTCAAACATGAGGTCTTTGTGAAGTCATGCAACAGTTATCCCTTTGATTGAGGAAGTTATCCCTTAATTAAGGAGATAAGGATGAGTTGTATTTGAGTTGTAATTAGTTAGCTCAGTTAACTGAGTTAAGTCCAGTTAATTAGTTCCAAACAGTTTGTGGAACTAATTGTGAGTTCAGTTAGTCAATGCATGCATGCATTAAACTAGTGTACTCCAGATAACTGAATATTCTCTCATAAATAACTCATGCATGTCAGTTCAGACAAAGACCCAGTTAAGATCAAAGGCAGGAACAATGTACTATCAGTTGCAATAATTTTCCTATAAGAAAATCTCTTGCATGCAAAAGGAATTCATTCCTTGAGATTTGTGCAATTTTACAGTGTGTTGGAGTAGTGTGTGAGATCAGTGTCACGCAAGGTTACAGCTAGAGCACCCAGGGAAAACAACGCAAGGACATAGGAGGCTTGGAGGACAGAAGGAAAGGCATATGAGTTGTCTAGTCTGTTTATGAGCAGAGAGAGGGATTGTACTGAAAGCTGGATAGTTGTGAGAGCTAATGCTTTGTGTAATCCTGAGATATTTCCACTTGTATGATAATACAAATAGTGGGGTTTTTAGTTGAGGCTTTCCCCAAAGTATTCTTCTATGTTTCATGTGTATTGATTCTTCTTCTTTGTTATATGTGTTCTGTTTGATCTTGCTCAAATCGATTAAGCTTCCGCAAGTTTGATTGTAGAAGTAGATTAAGTATTTTGCTTTAGTACATTGCATAATCAGATTAATCTACATTGAGAATTTATACATGGTATCATAGCAAAGGTGATAAGAGTTGTGAACAACATACTGAGAAGGGAAAAGTTGAATTTTGAAGTTCTTGATTGCAGGTACAAAATTGAATTCTTCTCACACCTCAAAGTTCACCAATGGCGTTCAATGGCTTGAGACTCGAGTGTGCACTGGATGGCAGCTCAAATTACATAGCATGGAAGGATCGCGTGGAAGTGGTATTAGAAGACAATGGTTTGAAGGATTTCATTGATCAAGAAATCCCTAAGCTAGTTGCAGCTAATGCACAAGAATTGGCGGAATGGAAGAAGTGTGTGGGGAAGGCGAGGAGGATTCTCCTAGAGAGAGTTCGAGACCATATTGTCTCGAGTCTCCATGGGAAGGAGACTCTATTTTCAATTTGGAAGACATTGAAAGACCTATATCAGAACAATAGTGACCAGAGGAAACTAGCGCTCAAGGACAAGCTTCAAAAAATCAAGTGTGAAAAGGGCGACACTATTTCTACATATCTGAACAAGCTCACCATCTGCAGGTATGAGCTTGGTAGTGTGGGAATTATGACAACCGATGATGATATGGTGAGCCTTGCTCTCCTCAGTCTTCCTAAGAGCTGACACAGCTACCAGGACTCGGTGAATGGAAGAGAGAAACTGTCGGATTAGGAACGACTGTGGTCGGATCTGATGCAGGAGGAGATCAAGAGGAGCACCAGAGATGGTTCTTCATCTAAGCATGATGATGAAGAAAATCTAGCTTTAGTAAGTAAGGCAAGGAAAGGGAAAGGGAAGGCTTCTCATTCCAAATTGAGTTCTTCTCATGGTGGGAAGAAAATTGACAAATCTAAAGTGAGATGCTTTAATTGTCATGAGGTGGGCCATTATGCAACAAATTGTCCATTGAAGAAATCTAAGAAGGGATCCTCGAAAGGATCAGAAGGTGAGGCACTGGCCTCTCAGTTCGAATTGGATTTTACCCTCATCGCGTGTATGGTTTCATCAATGGTGGGTTGTGTTTGGTACCTGGACAGTGGATCCTCATTCCACATGACCGACGATAAGAATTTATTCAGTACCTTGGAGGAGAAAGACCTCAAGATGCACACAGAGATGGGCGATTATGGAAAGTACCATGTTTTAGGTGAAGGTACAATTGTGTTTTAGAGGGAGCATGGAGCTCCTCTCACCCTGACTGTTGTAAAGTATGTGCCTGGACTGAAGAAGAACTTGGTATCGGTCACGATGTTGGAAGACAAAGGCTATGATGTAGTCTTCAGTAAAGGAAAGGCGTTCTTGTGACACATAGCCACGGGTTAGACCAAGAGGATTGGGATTCGAGTAAAGAATCTCTATAAGCTGGAGGTAGATCACTGCGCTGCATTGAGTTCGAAAGAAGAATTGGTGCAAAGCCAAGACATTGGCGAGTTATGGCATAGGCGGTTGGGCCACTTGCATCATGGGGCCTTGAAGATAATGCAACAGATTTATATCGGACTTCCCAAAGGTAAACTTGAGCAAGTGGACTCATGCAAAGGTTGTACCTTGGGAAAGTACGCCAAGTCTTCCTTTCATGATCGAGATAGTCGAGCTAAAGCAATCTTGGTGCGAGTTCATACAAATGTGTGTGGACCATTCTCGACAGCCTCCACCATGAAACAAAGGTATCATGTGATTTTCATTGATGATTTTTCTCGTAAATGCTGGATCTATTTCATGCAGAAGAAGGATCAAACCTTCTCAAAGTTTTGTGAGTTCAAAGCTTTGGTTGAGAAAGAATCAGGGAAGAAGATCAGGGCCTTGAGAAGCGACAATGGTGGAGAGTATGTCTCTCAAGAGTTTAAGGACTTCTGTGTAGCGAAAGGAATTAAATGGGAGTTGACAACACCTCATAACCCACAACAGAATGAGGTGGCCAAGAGGAAGAACATAACGATTGTGGGGGCAGCTCGGACGATGTTGCATGACCAAGGCCTACCACTTCATTTGTGAGCTGAGGCATGCAACACAACAGTCTATTTGCATAATAGAAGCCCGCATCACATACTTGGGATGAAGACACCAGAGGAAGCTTTCTCCGGGAAGAGAGCAGATGTGGGTCACTTCAGGATCTTTAGCTCATCGGTATATTGCGATGTGACCAAGGATTCCCGGAAGAAACTTGAGCCGACAACTTGTTGGCCGGATAAATCGATCTTGCTAACAAGACCGATCTCCCTGGTATCAGAAGATAGTCTAGCAACAAGCAGGACAAACAAATCTATTTTTCTCTAAACATATAAGATTCATAAATAAAAACTATAGAGGTGTTTAGACCCTACCTTAAGTCCAATACTAGTTTGTAGCAGCCATCCTTCAACCATCCGAAAGAGTTTCCTTTTGAGAACCTGCAATCACAAACAAGCAAACATCAAATAACACCTGCATAGCTAATATCATAAATCATGTCCATTATGGTGATCAAGGAATCCATAAAATAAACCATAAAACACAGCTTATTGAGAAAAACAAACTTATTTGTATTAAATTTGAAGTAGAAGAACCTTACAACCTTTTCAACCTTGATGTTGAACAAGCTCTTCCCAAGGTCTGAAACAAGAATCTCCTTTACTTTGACAAGCCTTACACTCTTCCAAATGAGATCAAAGAGGTATGTAATCTCTCCTCATAAAGCTCAATTAAGAAGACTAAGTTCCAGCAGCATTTCACCTCAAAAATATTCAGCTTTTCAACCTCCCAAGTAACCAGCCCAATGCTTCATTTTATAGTGCAGAGGAAGGAGGTTACAGGTCCACCTATAAAGGGATAGAGTCCTCCTTCAAAGGGATAAGCTCCTCACATCAAGGGGTTAGCTCCTTAAGGTATGGGATGCATGAACCTTAAGGGAGTGAACTTGCCACCTCAAGA
>APFE030158473.1:0-33874 GCA_000404065.3 Pinus taeda
AATCCTGAAGAACAAATAAGTCTGCTGGATTTTGAGTGAGATCTAAAATTCTACTTTCTCCATATGAAATCCAATGAGGGCGAAACCACTCTCAAACATCCTGAGTCATTTCATGGTAATGTTAAAAATTTAAGTAAAAGGATGAAAATGAAAAATAAAGGAGAATATCACTTTTACTTTAAGAATTTAACATTACCATGAACTGCATATGCCTCAAACTTCCTAATGAACTGCATATCAACACTAGGGCAAAAATTCACTTTTATAACTTTAGACACGCATCTAGAAGCAAGTAGAAGTCACTAGCATACCCTAAAAATAAATTAAAAAACAAATTGAAACAAAACACAAGTTAATGAGGAAACGTGGGTCGTACGGCCGTGAAACACGTTTCCAGCCGTACTGGCCAAGTTTCGGGAAACGTGGCAGTACGACCGGAAACGCGTTTCACGGCCGTACCAAATGAAGTTCTGTGTTTCGTACAAGTTTCAATACGGAAACGGACCTCTGTACCACGTTTCCTGCAACATAGATTCATATTATCTGGCCATGGCATCCTTCCAAACCTGCCCTTTCACTACTTCTTCAAAAGTGGAAGGTTCAGCTTGAATGATGGTGCTCATAGCTACAATGTATCCCTGGTACCGGCATGGCTTCTTACTTTCTCTAAAGGTTCCTATGGTAGGGACATGTCTTTCTACATCTTGTAATGTATCACGAAGCCAAAGGGGTCTCTTCCCGACAAGGGGATCACGTGGAGGAGGATCCAAGGGGTCCATAGCCTCCACGGGATCATTAGCAACATCTTTCTCTGACTCGGACATAGAAGGGTCATCTAGAAGGTCCACATCATCATCCTTCTTCTCAATAGGAGGAGGAGGAGGAGGAATATCCCTTGCTTTCCCATGGGCAGCATCCTCATCAAATGTCACATCCCTACTTAACTTTATAATCCTTTAACCAAGCACGTATATTCTAATAGCTTTAGAGTTATCGCAGTATCCAACAAACGTACCTTTCTTTCCTATGGCTTCTAGCTTGTTCCTCTTGTCCTTTAGCACATGAAAGTATACAGGGTAGCCAAAAACTCTTAGATGACAAACATTAGGATTCATACCAGTAAAGGCTTCCTTGGGAGTCTTGTCACCCAAGGCTTGATGAGGAATCTTGTTTTGAACATAGACCGTTGTATTAGTGGCTTCTCCCCAGAGGAACTTTGGCAGCTTTTGATCATGCAACATAACTCAAGTAGCTTCCATAATGGACCTATTCTTTCTTTCAACCAAACCATTATGCTCGAGTTTATACGTTACAGTAGTCTCTTTCTTGATTCCAGCCTGTTGGAAAATCAAAGATATTATATTAGGGTTTGATTCTCCTTTCTTGATAATTACTTGTGAGTGTGTTGGCTTCTTTTACTCCTTTATTATCTTATCTTTCATCAAGCAATTACCATATTATGTGTATGAAGATCACAAAAACAGGAGGCACAAGATATAGGCACATGCTAGGGAAAGACCCCCCTCGAGGAGAAAACCCAGTCAAGATAATTCTTCCTTTCAATAGTATTCTTTGTGACTCTTTACCCTAGACCAAGACCAGACTTTCCCTCCACACCATGTTAGCCTCCCACATCTTCGAACCCTTCCAACAACTTCGACTAGGCAACAGCTTCCGGCAACATCGAAATCTTAGGAGACTTCGATCTCCCAACCTAGACCACGAAACAGAGAGAGAGAGGCACCAAAAGTTCGATTTTCTTCTTCTCTAAAGACTTCCCCAAACTTGCACTTCTTTCCACCTCCTGGCAACAGACTTCACACTTCTCCAGCTCTTCTTGAGATATCGAACTTGCTTGAGAATCAATGCTTCAAATGACTTCGACCTCCTTGAATATATAGGCTTCTTGTGGGTCGAATGAGGGTCCTCAGGCTGACTTGATCTCTTTTAGGCCGACATGATGTGGAGGGTACATAATGCATATTTGACTTGATACAAAACCTTTTTACATGATTCCAAAGCCCAAGAAGGGTCTCTTCGAGTATACAATGACTGTATAAAAACTCAATATTAATCCTAGGAGTCCACAATGGGGACTTTGAATAATATAATGATGACCCAAGCATGAAACCCGTGCTTTAATAAGTCATTGTTACAATAATAAAAATTATTTTCTTTATTCTTTTGACAAATACATTTCATAATAACTCAAGTACATTATGACCCTACAACCTCAATGTTGCCCCTCTAGAAATAAGCATTGGTCTTTGAGGAGCCTTGATATGATGGTATGACCCTTGATGTACCTCCAAATGTTGAAACGCTAAGACAAGAAGCCAAGCTGTTGGCTTGATGGATGATGTGCCCAAATGGACATAGGATACCCCTAGGTTGGCATTGTACTTGTTTGATGGATGTTTCCTTGTACCAAGGCCCAAATGATGATGGAGACCAATTGACATGGTCTGGGAAGGATTGCACATGCCATGATAATGCCAATGCTTGATCCTAGGGTTTCCATGTCACTCGGGGACACCCTGGGATGGTGACACAAGCCTTTTTACTCATGACGTCTTGATGGAGGAGCTGTTACTTGGAAATGTACCCATGGTTTTTGAGGACGTCCTTTGGAATGATGAGAGGCTCATTTATGATGGATGATGTCATGTTGGAGAGAAAAATCTCCCACATGTGCAGAGATTTATTGGCATTTTAATTTATTTTATCACATTTTAAAGATATCTTAAGGTCGGCTTGTAACCTTTAGGCCAAGTTGAATGCCTCAAGTAAATTTTTAGGGCTTTAATGTTGCAAATTAATGAGAAACCACTTGCTTATCCTCATATAAATAGAGGGAAGTCATTCTCACTCATTCATCATCAAATTTACTTCTTTCTTAAAAGAGTGTGCACTAGATCTCGTATTCTCTTGGATGCAATGGATATTTAGTGGAGTAAATTGTCTTGTGAGGGAGATTTTTGCATGGAGAGACTTTTTTGGGATTGATGACGCAATTCTTGATGGAATTGTGGAAGTTTATTGTCATTTTCTTTCATTTTGCATGTTATTTTTCTGAAGTTAGGGTTTCTATTATTCCATATTAAAAAGTGCAATATCTTTCTTGAAATCTTGATTCTTTATGGTTATGCAAAATTTGTCTTTCAAGAATCAAGCAAAGGAACTTTGTGCATCCATCCTTTGACCTTAAATCTCCCATATAAAGAAGTTGCTAGGGTTATTAAGAGAAGCATTTTGATCTTCCACTCTCTTCATCCAATGCCCTCTATCACTGACCTTGTCTAAATTGACTCCATTTCCCAATTGAATAAAAGCACTAGTCTAGTAGTGGTGATGATTTTAAATTTTCCCTCTTCTTTCTTTTTTGATAAATAGTGTTAGGGGATGGTCTAAAATTGCATCTTATGGATTTTTGCATCTATTTTTTATTGTCCTATTGGTAGTAATTGCGTTTAATATATATAAAAAGGTAAAATCTAGCATTAAGTGCATTTTTCACCCCTAAAAACAGGGTTGATTGTTGGGTATGTGTTATATTATTTGCATGACTTCTATGCACCATCAACAAAGGGGGGTTTGTTCAACCCCCCTTAGTTAGGGGGTACGCAGGGGGCGAGAACCCAACTGCATGAGATTTTAGGTAGTGCCTCAAAAGAAATTTTTTGGCGTTTTTCAACACAATTTTGCTAATATATATATGTATATATATTATATATATTATAATATATATATATATATTAAGAAATTAAAAATAAAAAACAAAAAACTTGCCACATGGTGATTTTACCCATGGTTTTGTAGTTTCAGTTATAGAACTACAATTCAATTGGCAGTTCATATTCCATGGGATGTATACTGTATCGTAATAGATTATAGGAAAAATATAATGAGAAAAAGCTTGTTGGGTTTCCAGGTTTTGGGTTTATATGATAAAATCTCTATGTAAATTTGTGCATGCCATTGTATGTTTTCTGTTTTTATTAAGAATTTGTTTAGAGTGATTAATTGTACACAGTTAAAACCTACACTAACATCTAGACTTCTATTGTTGCTTTATGCATTTGAAACCATTAAAAACTGAAATTTTCCTTATCCCTTGCTTACCTCCTTGATAGCCCCCAATCCTTTGTTGACCTTATCGTCTAAAGGTTATTTCTTGGTTGTTGCATGATGTTGCATGTTGTAAAATTGAATATCTTAAAAACCCTAACTTGTAGCAACCTTTCTTTGGTTTCATGAGATTGGTGGATTGTGTACTCAAACATTTATAACTCTTGTCATGGCATCCAAAGTCTTGCTAGTACCATCCTCTATAACAATTAAACCTTTGCCACCCTTGAGCCTTTATTTATTAAAGGTCTTTTTGGATGTTATTATTTACAAGTCCCTTAAACAATCATTTTCCTTAGTAACTTAGGTCAATACCTTATGAGCCTTGTTAGGGAAGCCTCCCTTGTGGGGATAACATCCACTACTAAACAGCAAGAGGGAGGCCACTGAGGTGGCAATTGTGGCTAGTCTCATTGTTTACATAAGACCTAGATCACCTAATGAGGCTTTGCACTAAACCTACTAAATATTGTGGTAGCATAGCCCACATTATATTGTTAGCCTCCCTTACCTCTCCATATAAATAATGGAAGGGAAGAGACTTTCCATTGACGTATTTTCATTCACTCACTTGTGTTCACTCTTGTGATGAGATGTGACCTAGAGAAGAGTGCACACTATCCTCTCTCTTTTTTTACAGTCCTCACATGTGCTTTTGATCTATTTCATTCTTGAGTTGCCAAGGCTTCTTGGTCTTCTCTAACGATCATAGAGCATCTTGGAGGTCTATGGTTAGATTTTATCCCTTGAAGAATGGAAATTTTTGGGATAAAACCATAGGGTAGAATTGTAAAGAAAAGGAGGACGGGAAGGCATCTTACCTTGGAGGATCTGTCAAAGTGACTCTTGTGGATCAGATCTTCTTGGTTGCTAAGATTTTGTTGTTTTACCCTAGCTAGAGTCTGGAGAGATGGGAGAATTTGTACTAGCCTTGAGACAAGGTTATGGTATGTACATGCACTTCATCTCGAGCATATTAATGAAGATTCCAGCTGTCCAAAATTTGTGTAGTTGCTAGATTTGATTTTTAACTATAGATGTTCTTTATGCATTGTTATCTACGGCCATATATGTCTTGCAAATTTGACATAAGCAAAAAACATAAATAGGTGATTTTACATCTAAGTGAAGAATATAAGGGGTTGATTTTACTATTGTTATTATCGTTGTAAAAGAGTAATTTCAAATCTAGCTATTGGCTAACAGGTTGCCCTAAAAGGGCTTATCACTTTGGTTTGGTATCTTTTCTCCTTGAATTGCCTAGATGTTTGGGTTGTTTGGGAGTGAATCATTGTACTCTTTCTAATTTTGTTTTGTACTCGTCTTACAGTAGTCGTAAGGCCGAAAATTCACAGGTCTTGGATCCAAAAATCCTTCTAGGTTGAAAGCGAATTTTTTTTATTTTGCATTAAATTTTGAATTCTGAGAAATTTCCATGGATTCAAATCTTATTATAGTTCTATGTTACCAGATATGTCTGCCCTAGGGAATGGATCCACAAATCCCTAAACGAAAATGCATTTAGATCCACATTCACTTCGATCTGCCTAGGATACACTAAAAAACGGATCCTTAACTAGTGAAATGTATCCTAGCAACACCCTAGTCCTAACAGTTGCTCGCTCGAAGTTGATAGTGCATCACACGCCCTAACCCCAACGGCTACTTGTTAGAATCCGACAAAGCATCATGCACTAGGCCTGCCAAAGATGCATGAATGACAGTGACAATATGTGCAACGAATAAGAGATGATGCATAAGAGTGAGATCATGCATACTAACGATAGAGATGTTGCATTCCACATGGCAATTGGTATTAATATTGTTGTGTTTTTGGATCTTGGATCTATAGACTTGGTTGTATTACTCTGATATTGGGTTTTTTATTTACCAGTGGAGTGTGAATTATAGGATTCAAATAGCACTCATTTCGGCCTACGTCTAGAACCTATCCTCCCTAACGCCAAGTTATGTCCTACATAAGTTAAGCACATTTGAACTCATGCATGGTTTATATTTTAGATATGTTATAAAAACATAATTTAATTATATACGTGTTATATTTTATCTACATTATTTTAGAAATGTTATAACTTTATAAAGCAATTTTATTGTGTACATATATTATAAGTTAATTATTTCAATAAATCATCTTTTTAATTTTATTGTGAATATATATTATAAGTTAATTATTTAAAATATATTCCCCTATTTGGGTGAGAATCGAGACAAACGTGGTCGTCGGACCCATGTGGAGTGCAAATGTGCCAGAGGGGTGGGTCGAACCCCTAGACCCCCTCATACCATGCAAAGGAGGGAATGGCATACAGGAACAATAACTCTCAGGCGTCTGAGTATTTACGACGCCTTGGGAGAGGGAAGTGACAACAGGTTGATAAGTAGGATGAGGAAGGTGTTGGGATTTCGGTTCAGTGCTCAGGTTTGGTGGTGGAACTATACTTGGCCTCCTGCTCGACGGCGAAAGAGGCGTCAGAGGCGTGACAGAATTGGTGGTTTCTTGATTTTATTCAAGGAATTGTGGTTTATTGCGTATAAAGGAGGCCAATTCCTGGTTTTTCCCGGGCCTTGCAAGGTCGGACTAGGTTGGCAGGCGCGATGTGAAGGCAAATGCTATTTTTTGTTCATTTGGGGTAAGGAGCGTCTTTGTAAAAGCTGGCAGTGCCATGATGAGGGCGGTGTTTGGGAGGCGTCTTATTTATGGAGAACTGTCGTCCGCCTAGGAGTCGGCTCTGTACAATGGAGTGACTAGTGTGGCGGGGAATGTGATGGCGATGCTAACGGTGTTGCCTTGAGTTCGGTTTGGAGGGCAAGAGGGCAACAATTCACTGCAACAAACGAGGTAGCACATCTAGCGGAAGTGGGTGTGATTGGACAATGATAGATGCATCCTAATCCTCGATGGGGCCAATCTAACCTCCTGGTGCAGCCAGGGATGCGGAGGGAGGAGGCCCTTACATTGGAAACCATGGTGGATGGAAGCGAGAGGAAACCACTGGGCAAGGCTCGAGGTGAAGGTTCTGGAGCGTGTGGAGGGTGGCGTGGCGGACTTCGCAGTGGTTGACGAGGTGGCTGGAGTTTGGGGCAGCTAAATCAGCGTGGTGGCGGCGGTGGCACGAAGACACCCCGCACTGGTAGCAGTTCGCGAACTCTTGGCTCTCGGAGAGGTGGTTGGCACAATAGGGCACAGGCAGCTACAAACAATGGCTATTGCGACGCCCCAAACCCACAGGGATTGCAACACTACTACTTGGAAAATTGTCGAGACCTAATCCAATCCTTAGTGGATTAGGTAGATGCGGCAGAACGAATTAATCGAGAAAAGCACGATGAGTTGATGGCTACACTGCATTGCATGCATTATTTCCAGTGCCAGGTCAGGGAGCGAGTGATGGTAGTCTGGTGCGGAGACAAAACCATCTAGCGGAGAAAGTGGAACAACTGGAGACTTGGATGGTGCACTTCAAAGGACATGTCCAGTGCACCTTCCATCCTCTGCCTCCTCCAGGAACTGCTCCAGACAACCCAGCTTCAGTCACCCCAGACAACTAGTATGTCCTCTGGTTTTCTTTATGTTTTGTTTGTCTATTGGAGCCTATGGCCCTCTAGTTTGTGGACACTGGAACTAGCATATTTTTGTCACCTTCTGGAGATCATGGTCAACAAAGCCGGTTGGGTTGAGACCACATGCTTTTTGAAGTCTCGGATGTACCTTTTCTCTGAATGAATAGAATGTTGACTTACAAACAAACAAAAAATATTTAAAATATATCAAATTTTTAATGTACATGTTTTAAAGTTTATTGATTATAACTTATAATAAACTTTTATATACTACAAGCCTATTTTTTCGTTCATATAACGTAATCAGTGTATTAAATTATTTTTGTTTATCGTTTAATTGTTTTTTATATATAATAAGTTTATAATTTAACTTTCATAAAATAACAAATGTATTATATTAGTTATTATTTTTAAGTGTTATACTTTAATTATTAAGTATCATATGTTTTTCCATGAAATTCATGCATACAAAACCTGTAAATTTTATCATTGTTGATGGGTGGTAATCACAATCAGTGTTGATAAAACCGTTGATTTTTGGCGATGTCCCAAAAAATCGCTTGCTCCTACCTAGATGCCTTTTGTCCAAAGTGATTGTGCTCGAGGAAATATACCAAAGTTTCCAAAGCTTTGAGTTGATCTTGTGCACAAAGAAATCAGATTACAATATTGTTAAGAACAACAAGGGGAAGTAGATGCTATTGTTCTAGTCAAGAAGATGAAGACGAATAGCAAGAAAGGCTTCAAGAATAAGGGTGGGATAGATATACGAAATAAAGACTTGAGTAAGGTGATGTGCTTCCAATGTCACAAGATGGGACATTATGTCTGCTAATTTCCACTGAAGAAGAACGAAAAGGGTGCAAGATAGATTGCAGCAAGGACTATCGCAGCAATAGAGGAGATGAACTCTCAGTTTGAGACTACCTTTTACATGACTTCGTGTTCATCTTCTACATTTTACTTAGTTGGGATATCTTACATAGTTTGTAAGGGTCATGCTCATGCGTCATAACTCTGTAACTGAACCTCAAACATCTAGAACTGACAATATGAATGACCAAAATATAACTTCATATCTTGGATTCTTATTACATTTTGATCCCATGACATGTATTTGGCATCATGAGGAACAAAACAAGATTTTAAATTATCTCATATAACAGATCATATAGAGCACATTATTTCTCGTAATTTCACCTCTTGGCCTTTGTTCAAGGCCTTCCTCTTTGCTATTGATTTTTTCTAGAGTAGCAACATACTATAGATGATATTTAAAAAATGGACAGATTTGGACACAACAACAGAACATACAGGCTTAAACATACCACCGATATTGTTGCAAGTGTGTTCTCTTGCACACTGAGGTTTTGAAGCATCTCTTGTAAACTCATACGTGTCTCAGACAAGTACTGCTTTGTCTGTAGACTAGCTTCAATCTGTTGAAACAGTAACAGAAGTGACATCTCATAAGTAATAAGCAGAATACTTCCAACTATAGTAAAACAAATCTCATGCAAAAACAAAAATCAATAAAATAATTTCTCAGAGGAGATAAGCACACAAACTGAAAATCACAACAATATATATGCACCTATGTTAAAACAAAAAAATTTAACTTTTGCTGTACAGAAAGAATTGTACTAGAACATCATAATGAAATTTTACTATGAAATATTGCTCTAAATCCAATATCACTTGAATATATAGCATGTATCTTACGTGCTTGGGGACAATTTCAAAAGCTCTGGAAATGCTAGTATATTTCTCAGGCCATTCTATTGGTTGACATACCAGAGAAGCACTCATTTTATCTTGATGCCTCAGAGTAACACCAGTTTCATCGAATCTCATGCAACCATTCTAGTAAGGCAAATAGGGCAATGGGTGGTAGTCTGGTAGAACAAGCTAATCAACCAAATTTCTGGGAATATCATTGGAATGAGAGTATATTCAAATGATGATAACATGCAATGAATGAGAGTATATTCAAATGATGGTAACATGCTGCACATAGGAAGAGATTAATCCAGCAAAGAGTAATTAAGGTGTCCCATTATGTGAAACTTATAGCAAATGGAAAGGATTGGGCTTCGTGGAAATTGGAGCATAATGTTTGAATGACAATAGGCTAGTAAAAGCAGATACAGATCCATTAGACAAAAATACATTCCATCTCTGATTCATACTAGGAGAGTTTGGCATGGATTTTACTGATTAAAAAAGAAAAGCAGCTAGCCTGTTGTTGGAGAATGACAATTACAAGTGGTGACACTGACTGCTGGAAAACAAAAGACTGCAAAGAAGTCACTGTCAGGGCTTGGAAAAGGATATTTTTGTGCAGTTTTTGACAAACAAGAAGCAGCCCAAGGAATTTTCCAGAATGTTGTATGGATCATAGCAGCATCCCTTTCTTATGTACAGCCTTTGTATCAAATATTTGACCCAGAATTTGCCTCTCAGCATAAACATCCTCTCTGAATGGAAATCCCCAGGCTGGATAAAAATTTGTGTGCGTGTATTGAGAAGATTTTTCAACCTTCCAATCGACTTCTGGTAGGCAATAAGGGAGGTTCGCAAATCAATGCAACCCTGAAAATTCTCTAGATGTGGGGAATGGAGAGGAGGTCATGCAATAGAGCAAAATATAGGTCTCTATGAGGAATTTGCTCTCTTCATCATACTAGTAGTTCATGGAGCAGAGATCATGGGTGATTAAAGGAATCCCACTCTTTGAATATGACGTTAGGTGTCTATGAGGAGTTTGCACTCTTCATCATACTAGTAGTTCATGGAGCAGAGATCACCGTGAACAAAGGAATACCACTCTTTGAATATGACATTGGGCAACTTATCCATGGTTAATTTGTCTATGAGTCATTCCTCACCATTCTCGACGACCAATGCTTGTGGGATAATACTATGGAATGTCTCCAAATCTTTTGTCTAGACTTTGGTTCTAATTTTTAATACTGAATGAGTTAAAACACAATGCTATGGACAATGTTGGAAACAGTTTCCTACATGGTTGGAGGGAAATCCCACTCTTTGAATATGACGTTAGGTGTCTATGAGGAGTTTGCACTCTTCATCATACTAGTAGTTTATGGATCAGAGATCACGGGTGATTAAAGGAATCCCACTCTTTGAATATGACATTGAGCAACCTATCCATGGTTAATTTTTCAATGATTCATTCCTCACCATTCTCAACGACCAATGCTTGTGGGATAATACTATGGAATGTCTCCAAATCATTTGTCTAGCCTTTGGTTCTAATTTTTAATACTGAATGAGTTAAAACACAATGCTATGGACAATGTTGGATACAGTTTCCTACATGGTCAGAGGGCTATGGGAGGTCTTGGATCACCCCCAACCAAATCTTTAAGTTTCCTGATATCTTGTTTGCCAGTCAAACCTCTCACAAGGAACTCTGGAGGTAGTGATCCATTTGTTGAAAAAGAGGATTGAGAAATGGTTTACTAGGCCCATGACACTAGAAACCAAGTTTCAGATAGATTCTGACGACCACACATGTCTATTATTCCTCTTGTTATGTGACTCTGATGAACACATAACAGTAGCTGGAGACCATGGGAAGCTTTATCTGGCCCAGTAACTTTGGAGCCAAAGACTTCCATAAAATAGATTGCAAGTTGTGTTGTAACCTAAGAAATTAGGTAGGGTGGGAATTATCAAAACATACACTTAGGCTCAAAATTTATGTGATAAGCAGGTTATTAAATCCCTGGAGAAAGAAAACTGGAAGATGTCAGTGAGGAACTGCATCTCTTTAGAAAACCCTTGTTTGTAAGGAATCTTGGCAACATCACAACTTGCAAACCTTGGTGAAAATAAAGGAACTTTAGTGGCTGAAAGCATTTGTAAAGCCCAACTAGCTGTTAAAACACATCTTACATAAAGCATTAGTGACTAAGAGTTGTGTTATCATTTAATGATCACTCTTTCCTGTGGTCTCCAACTCTAGATCAAGAAGGAAAAATATTGACTGAGGCTGCTTGGTTCTTATCCCTCAAGTTCCTCAAAAAGGGCATCAACTCTACTAGAAGCATACTGATGCTCAAACAAGAGATTACATTCCATGGCCCAAGTTAAAAACAAGTTTTAGGCTTGTGAACTCTGATAGCATTATTCTAAACAAAGTGAAAGGCCTGATCCTGTACTCGTTTATCAAGCAAGACCAATGAGCTGCTGTAATGTCCTAGGGTAATTTTGTCCTTAGGTTTTACACTCTGTCTAGGGTTTCTAGTAATACACACTCATAAATAATATATATGCATGAATAATATAAGGAGTCAGGACTGTCAACAGCAATACAAAACCATAATAGAGTTGTCTGCCCAATGAAAACTTGAATGTATCCAATCAGGAATTCCACCAATACTGTTTGCAATGTCACCAATCACACTAAATTTAGGGTTGCCTGCCCACTGACCAATAATCCACCAGTGCAATTTAGACAATGTCAATAGATCAACAATCTACTATATCCCACACAATCGATTCTCTAATACTAACAAACAGACCACTAATATTGCCACTAAACAATTGTACGTACTACCAAGTCTGCTCAAATTGCTTCGCTGTCCCAAGTTCTTTGATGACGCTCCCTGATCAAACGAACCCCAACTGTGTCTTCCTACTGCATCAAATATGCCACTGTACCAGGTTTGCTGTCTCAGCAATGCCCAGAATTTGTGCTGAACAGAACAGAAATTCAGCCCCCCCCCCCCCCCCCCCCCCTGCGGCCCTATGGCTGCCTGTGGCCCAGATCACTTCACTGCACTTTAAACACTGACGTCTGCCTACACTAGGTCCTGAACCTCCAGCGAACTGGTTTCTCAAACTAGGTTAGGCCGTGCTGCACTCAGAAGACCTTACTGCTCAACCGGCACTCCGGCAGCCTCAGAATTTTACCCAGGTAACCTTTGCTGCTTGTGAAGAGAGAAAATTTGGAGACCACAGTGGGAAGATAGCACTTGCTGCCTTGACTGAACTTGTTGACCAATGAATAGCCTTAAGCCTCTTCTTGCCCACCAGAAAAAACCGAGCTGCTTCAGGGGAATAGGTGTCTAGGTAGGGTGGGATCAGCTCCACCGAGACTAGACAAAAAGATTAGATAGGGTGGGATCACCTCCACTGAAGCTAATCAAAAGAGAAGGGGTCTTAAAACCCTCAGAGCCTCAGGCTCAAGCAAATCAGAGATATTCCAATCCAAATTGATGATTCAAAATGATTCCAACTCTCCTCTATTTATAGATTTTCACATGGGTTTCACTCTAATGTGAGGGGTTGCAAGTGCAACCCTCAATTTGGGCATTTTGCCCCAGCCGACCCAAAATTTACCCAATGTTGCACCAAACATTGGATAATTGGGTTTTCCCCATTTATCAAGACTTCACTACTTCGTCCTTCTGTGGCAATTAATCCATAAGGGATCTTACAGTTGCTCAACCGTGGTGGCAAGATTGGAAATGGAATAGATATACGGCCTTCACCAAGTATAAACCATTTGACGGCTATAAGTGGCTATGTCCAAAGCCTCTTTTTGATGATAAATTAAACAAGTTATATGGACACTAAAATCAAAATAGAAAACTTGGTTGTTTAGGCTTGGAAGCCTATGCAAGCCTCTAGTAAAGCCTAACCATATCTCTTTTGCCTAGTTGCTTATCATGGGTGACCCACCTATTGTAAGATATTGACTCATTTGGGGTCTGCAAAACCTTTATGTTCTTTCTGTAATCAAGTTGAGATGCTCAAACAACTCTTTTGGTTTATTCCCCTAGCCATGACTACCTAGGATTGTGTTGATAACCTTTTGTTTCCATTTCCTTCCCAAACCCCTTGGTAAATAAATAGCCCTAATAAGGGATAAACTCAGCTCAATTGTTGAGTTTCAAACCTTGAGGAAGTTGATCAAAGTGAAGATGTTTTTTTCATTTGGAAGAAAATGAGTGATAATTTATTTAATAATGCCCCACTGTTACCCTACAATTTCACATCAAGAGTATTGTTATCACAAAATCTAGCACCTTAGTGCAAAGCCTCACTAAGTGTTGATTTTGGGTAGAATTGAATGTGCTCTAGGCCTCAAATTTTGCAGCAACGCTTGGACACATGTATTCCAAAGAACCCAGAAAGTGTTTTGGGAAATTCAACCCAGAAATGATTTTATTAAAATAATTAATATTTTTAATGGAGTTCCTAAGTCTAAACTTAGGAAAATTAAAATGTTAATGGGTATTAATCTAATTGTGGGTGTAACTTCTAGAAGAAGACAAAGATCAAGCCAAAACAATATGAGCCTTTGACTAGGAGTTAATCTAGGTTGTTGGTTGTCCAGCAGAAAGATATACGAAGGGGCTTGAGGGTCATTTGAAAAATACACCGAGAGAGATCAAGAGATCGAATTTCTGAAGTGAGAAGTTCTTAGGAGGAAATTCGATTGAGGAGATTTCTTGCAGTTGAGGGGTAGGGATAGCATCCAAAGAGAGAGAGAGAAAGAGAGAGAGAGATTTTCTCAGCCGGAGAATCATCAGCAAAGAAACGCAGAGAGTAATCCAGCAGTGGCAGTGCTAAGCCAGAGGGGCTGACACAAAGCCGCGTAGAGGCAATGCGGAAGCCAAAAGGGAGTCTAAAATTTGCAGAGGGAATTCGAGTTTCAGCAGCTGGGAGCCGAGATGTGAGACAAGGAGGCAGAGATCGAATCTCCTAGGCAGCGAATCGACCAGCCAGAGGATTGACGTTGTCCCCAGAGAGATTGATGTTGGGCTGACGCAGATACTGCGCAAAGGCAGCCAGAAAAGCTGACAGGCTGGATCAGCCAAAATTTCCAGTGATAGTGTGAGGTAATCTCACAAATCTTTCTGCCAGTATTTCTCTCTCTCTAACTGAATAAACCGAGAGGTATTCAGAGATGTATTCAGAAATTGTTATTGCTTAATAATAATAAACCCTCATAATTGTTGCACCGGTTTTCCCGCATTGGGTTTTTCCGGGGACTTCTGTCCAAAAATAACGGCGTCTATTGTGTTATATTTTCTTTCTTGCTCAGTATCTTGTTTCTGCTTATAATTTAATTAAGCGAAGGATGCAGTAGTATTTACTTCAATATTTACCGTAGAACATAGTAAATAATTTGCATGGATTAACAAGTAGGAGAAGTAACATCAGTGTGCTGCAGTAGGGGTTCCTCTTGTGGAAATCTCACATGGTATCAGAGCTGCAGGTGGAACAAGAAGAGCAGTGCCAGGGAACCCAACGCTGAGGAGAAGAAGGGAGTTCGAAAAAGTTGTAGGAGGCAGCAGTTCGAAACCCCCAGAGGGTTGACGCAATTCCAAGCTGGGACGCAGATTTTTGAGGCAGTCTCTCTCCGAGTGAATCGACGAAGAGAAGGACTTGCAGTTCGAATTTTTGCAGGGGTAGAGGGAGTAGCGTTGAAGCCTCAACATCAGAGAGCTCGTGGGACATAGATTTTCAACAAGATCGTTGGACTGAAAAACGTCACAAGAAAGAAGAGAAGCACCTTGAGGGGAATTTTCCTCAGCAGACTTCCCATTGAGAAGTCTGTTTTCTCATTGGTTGAGTAGCAGCAGTGAGAAGCAGAGGGGATTTGCGACATTTTTCACAGATATGGCAACCAGTGGGTTGAGGGATCATGACAAGTTGGACGAAGCATCCAACTACGTCATCTGGAAGGCTAGAATGTCTTTCCTTCTAGATGAGCATGCCCTCAAGACGTACGTCGACAACGTGGTGGTCGAACCTACCGATGCAAATCCGCTAAGCAAGTACAGAGCTGAGATGGCGAAGGCCAAGAGGATGATCATGGATGGAGTCAAGGATCATGTGGTTTGCCACGTTGCTAGTAGAGCGACTACTAATGAGAAGTGGGATGCCTTGGCCATGTTATATCAAGGATCTTCCGAGCAGCAGAAGATGTACTTGGAGTAGAAGTTGAGATCTACTCAGATGCAGAAGGGAGAGTGTGTGGATCCATTCCTCACGAAGTTGAAGGAAAGTCTGTTGCGGGGCATACACCTCAGGATTCAGATAATTAAACTGGCCCTGAATTCTGTCTCAAATGAGTGGCAAGTCTTTGTCTAGAGTATCCTGGGCAAAGCAACATCGTCAAATTGGGATGTGATGTGGGCAACTCTAAAACAAGAGGAGTTGAGGAGAGACTTGGTCAAGGTCAAACTTGACAGAAGAAGCAGCAACAGTGGGTCGAAGCCCAAGGAGGAGGAGGATAATGCAGCCCTTGCATCAAAGGGACAGCAGGAGTAGCAAAGACGTAAGAAGGACGTCTCGAAGATCAAGTGTTTCAAGTGTGGTAAGATGGGTCACTACGCTACACAGTGTCCTCTCAAGAAGAAGGTCAAAGATGAGAAACACAATCTGAAGGTTGCGCCTACGAAGATCGAAGAAGAGGAGTTCGCCATGACAACCGAGATACCTCCAAGAGGGAGGTGAGCTGATTTGGAGTTGTAGTTAGAAAGAGCTACAGATGGGCGGGATCCTTTGAGGAGTCCACCTATAGGATCATTTCCTTGCTATGGAAGCCCAAATTAGAAGTAGTAGGATGGACTACTGTCGGATGGTGCTGAGGAGTGTCGACGAGACAGTTGCAATGGCTAGGAGCACCAGAGACTGAACAGCGCAGAGTAGAGTTGGCAGTAGTGCAGATGGCACATAGCAAAGGTCAACAACAGTGCAGTATATTCAAAGGGTCAATGCAGAGACTAGCAGCAATCAAGCTTCAGCATTCAATTGGTATCATACTGAACACAGTTAGTTCAGTAATTTTGGATGTTTTTCCGTTGTTGATAGAGTAGCAACAACAATTTTGCAGTGCAGTGGCAATTGGCAATGGCAGTGGCAATGCTAGCAGCAGCACAAATGCAACACTTGCGAGGGAGTTGTAGTACGGATGCAGTGTTGACAGTGGCAATGTCAGCAGCAATACAGTTGCAGCAGCAGCGCAATAGTTGGTGGACAGCATGTCAGACATCAGCAATGCAGAGGATGATCCTTCAAAGTCAGAGCAGTATGCAGCAGCAGTATATTGCTAGAGCACATTCCTCGCTAAGAAAGAGTGTTGATTTGGGGTAGCATCAGATGTGCTCTAGGCCTCAAATTTTGCAGCGAGGCTTGAGCACATGTATTCCAAAGAACCCAGAAAGCGTTTTGGGAAATTCCACCCAAAAACGATTTTATTAAAATAATTCATATTTTTAATGAAGTTCCTAAGTCTAAACTTAGGAAAATTAAAATGTTAATGGGTATTAATCTAATTGTGGGTGCAACTTCTAGAAGAAGATGGAGATCAAGCCAAAACAATCTGAGCCTTTGATTAGGAGTTAATCTAGGCCATTGGTTGTCCAACAGAAAGATATAAGAAGGGGCTTGAGGGTCATTTGGAAAATACACCGAGAGAGATCAAGAGATCAAATTTCTGAAGTGAGAAGTTCTTAGGAGGAAATTCGATTGAGTTTTCTTGCAGTTGAGGGGTAGGGATAGCATCCAAAGAGAGAGAGAGAGAGATTTTCTCAGCCGGAGAATCGTGAGCAGAGAAAGGCAGAGAGTAATCCAGCAATGGCAGCGCTGAGCCAGAGGGGCTGACGCAGAGCCGCGCAAAGACAGCGCGGAAGCCAAAAGGGAGTCTAAAATTTGCAGAGGGAATTCGAGTTTCAGCAGCTGGGAGCCAGGGTATGAGACAAGGAGGCAGAAATCGAATCTCCTGGGGAGCAAATCGACCAGCCAAAGGATTGACGCAGTCCCTAGAGAGATTGACACAGATACTGCACAGAGGCAGTGAAGAGGCCGCCAGAAAAGCTAGGGGCAATCATTCTGGGGCTAGATCAACCAGGATTTCCAGTGATAGTATGAGGTAATCGCACAAATCTTTCTACCAATATTTCTTTCTCTGTAATTGAATAACCTGAGAGGTATTCAAAGATGTATTCAGAATTTGCTACTGCTTAATAATAATAAACTCTCAGAACTGTTGCACTGATTTTCCCGCATTAGGTTTTTCCGGGTACTTTTGTCCAAAAATAACAGTGTCTATTGTGTTATATATTCTTTCTTGCTCAGTATCTTGTTTCCGCTTATAATTTAATTAAGTGAAGGTTGCAGTAGTATTTACTTTGATATTTACTGTAGAACACACTGAATAACTTGCATGGATTAACAAGTAGGAGAAGTAACATCAGTTTGCTGCAGTAGGAGTTCCTCTTGTGGAATTTTCACACTAAGAACTCTAGATTAAGAGCAACAATAAGATCAGTCACCACTATCACCTTATCAACTATTCCCCTGTTATTTCGTGGTTGGATATTATCTCTACAAGGGACGCTTTCCTAGCACATCTTAGAGATCATATAACCCAAGTATTGCCAAGCTAAATACCCTCTGAGGGTTCTACTACTAAAATCACCCAAGGATAGGGTTCTATAAGTAAGGCTCTGGGTGAGATGAGATGTAATTCCAAGATAACGAGTTCAAAGGACCCTGTGGCTGAATCTAGAAGGATTAGTATGTCCTAGAGAGGCTCAAACAGGTTCCCAAACCCATGCTAACTCTAAATTACTAATCATTGCTATAAACTAGGGTTTCTAGTGACACAATTAAGGCATGTAAAATTTATAACAAGCTAAGCGAGTCAATCAGGTTGAAGTCAGTATCTACCTCCTAAGCACAACTAGTAAGGTCATAAGGTATCTAGTAAGGTTAATTAGGGGCTATGAAGGTAAGCAAAGTTCTAAAGCTTGTTGGTTAGAGGGTTAGCAGATCGAAGGAGTATTGGTCAAAATCATAAGCCTAGGTGTGAATGTTAATCCTAATCAGCATAGCAGGTGGTTTCATTGTTCTAAGGTTGTGCCCTAAAGGTCAGAGGGTCAGAAGCAATAACAAAAATAGCTTAAAATTGATAACAGAAAAGTGGAAAAAAAAGGTTATTTAATGAATAAACTATGAAATAAATTACAACAAGTTTTAATGGCTGAAAAGAAATAAAACAGCAACGAAAACCCTAGAAGTCAACCCTAATTAATCACTAAAAAATTCATGAGAAATTGATCTCTGAGGGTTCTACTAATAAAATCAACTGAGGATAGTGTTCTATAAGTAAGGCTCTGGGTGAGATGAGATGTAATTCCAAGATAACGAGTTCAAAGGCCCCTGTGGCTGAATCTAGAAGGATTAGTAAGTCCTAGGGAGGCTCAAATTGGTTCCCAAACACATGCTAACTCTAAATTACTAATCGTTGTTATAAACTAGGGTTTATAGCGGCACAATTAAGGCATGCAAAATTTATAACAGCAATTACAAAAATAGCTTAAAATTGATAATAGACAAGTGGAAACAAAAGGTTATTTAACGAATAAACTATGAAATAAATCACAAAAAATTTCAATGGCTGAAAAGAAATGAAACAGTAACGAAAACCATAAAAGTCAACCCTAATTAATCACTGAAAAAATCATGAGAAATTATATTTATGCTTCTCCAACGTAGCACATGCAAAGCCTAACCGTGGGACTATAAGGTCCAAGATAATTTATGTTATTAAATGCATATTTTGCCATAACCTACCCCTATTACACCCTAGAAAACATAAAAATAAAACTTAGGGTTTTAATTTTTTTATTTCAAAACACTGACACAAAAATGGACTTGTGCCTTTCTCAATCAAGGGGTTAATGGATTCTAAGGCAAGTTCTATAGAAAGGGACCAATGAATCGATTTATGAAAATAAGAAAAAGCTACAATGGGGATTCTCCACTTCACCAATTCTAGTGATTTTTAGTCAAACTGGTGAAAATGCAAGGGAACTATACTAAGGTTTGTTACAGAAATAGTGATGATAATCTTGTAAAGTAGATGTTAAAGCATTAAAAGATTCAATAAACTTGATGAAAATTTCAATGGAACCCTAATTCTATAACAAATACAAAATGGAAGAAGATACTTATTATAGTTTTGCACAAATCACCATACATTCACCATTCATCATCCAAGAGAAACTCATGTCCAATCACAATATTCTCCCCAAAACAATTTGCTCATTTAATGCCCCATGGAAACCAAGAGAAAAGAGGCAATTACCGCACACTCTCTCAAGTGAGTTTGTGTAACAATATCCAAGGATAAAGCAACTTCCCTCTACACTTATAGAAGGGAAACCAAGTCGATTTAGCCTTAAAATTGACTAAAAGCCATGAAATTTGTGCACCAGTTATCAAGGGATCAAATTAATTTGACAGGGATCAAGCCATGGATGAAGGAAACTAGCCATTATTTCCACTTGGACGAGTTTGATGCTCTCATTTTCTATATAAGGAAGCTATTTGCTCCTCATCTATATCAAAAAAAATTGTAATCGAGCTTTGAGTCAAGCTCTGTTGGTTGTAGTATATTTTTCTAGAATAATAAAGCAAAAGCCTTTGGGCTTTATTCATGGTGGTGTTCCTCTTATGCTTCTTGTGGTAATGTTTTCTAGATCATGTGCTTAATTCTCTACTATATTAAATTATGTAAGTTATTATTTCATTAGCCAGTTGTTGGATTATCTATTTGCACAGGTATCTTGCATTAGTTATTGGGTTTTAGAGAAACATTTTAATTCAACCTATCTAGCACATATCTCTAGATTTTGAAGGTTATTATGTTATCTACACCTCTATTGATCTAATAACTTGATCTTAAGTGTGTAGAGACTTCTCGTATTCAGATCTTAGGCATGAGGGGAAGTCTTTGGTTGGACCAGCCCACTCTCATGTCAAGAAAGCTCAAGAGCCCACTTTGTTCAATTTCAAGGCTTATCTAATGATTTGTTTTATACACAGATTTTGGCTATTGCTCACCCTAAAAAAATATTTCTTTCATCTCTTTCAATTTATTTGCGCATTAATGAATAGATCTGCTTTTAAGAGCCATAAATCATTGTAATAATTTTATTCTAACCCTTGTACATATTTCTTCATTTTTTGTACATAGCTACTAGGGTTTTCACTTGATTCTTTACAGATCTAAAGGTAGGATCATCTTCTTGAGGGTTTTATCCCTCACCTAGCCTAGACGACCGGGGTTTGAGCTCCATATTTCATCTTGTGGCTAGCCGTCTAGCATTTTTTCCTTCTCCCTTAGGTCCACAACGAATCTAGGGCCTTTCTAGCCCTCTCAAGGCATCGAGCTGCCATTTTGTGGCTTATTCCACCTCAGAAAAAAAAAATAAGAGGTTGCAAGGGTTTTGAGGCAGCTTCAGAGGGTTCAATCTGCATTTGTGTGGCTCCATTCTTCATTAAAAAAAAAAAAAAATAGGGTAGTCGCTGGGCCTAAAAGCCCTTGTTTCTCAAGGGTTTGACATTCAGAAAAAAATGTAAATAATTTTGTAAGTTATTTTGGAATTTTTATCATCAAAATCTAACTTGGGTTGTTTGTTGCAGGCCTATAGACACACCTTGAGCTCAAGTTTTGACATTTTTGGCTTGTTCTTGGCTAGCCGCAGACCTAATTGGCCTTGATTAGCCAAGCTGCAAGCCTTTTGAGGCTTAACTCTTTGGCAGAAGGCTTATTTAGGGTCTGAATTTTGTTGCATTTGTTTAGAGACTGATCTTGTGGTTTTGTAGGACTCCATCAATTTACAAAGGGTTTTTATTCACTTGTTTTGGCATTTGATCACTTGGAGGTGTTGAAGAATGTAACTAGTGCGAGTCTTCCTAATTATATTTGAGTCATAATGTAATATATTTGTCAAAAGAAAGAAAAATAAATTTTATTGTGAAAGAAATTGACTTATTAAAGCATGGGTTTCATGCTTGGTTCAATGATTAATAGGTCAAAGCCTCCATTGTAGGCTTCTAGGGTTTATGTCAAGAGTCCTTGTCCATCTCACCCTTCTTGGGCTTTGTTTATCAAGAAAGAAATTTATTTTTATGTAAAATTAGTGGGAAGCCTTGATACTTTTCCATCAAAGGTTATGTCATTTAATTATTATTATGTCATATTTTATATTTCTTCTATTTGATTTTTATTTATCAATGTCATCCTACATTTATTCTTTCATAATTATTATTTATGTAACAAGGTTATAAGCTCCACTAAATATCTGTCCTAAGTGTGTGAACTCAGTATCAAAGCACATATGTAGCTCTTCTTTAAAAGTTTCCAATGCTCGGATCTAAAAATCAAAATCACTTCAAGAATTTTTAACAAGCATAATATAAGAATACATAATGGTAGTATCTTTGATCTAATATGATATTATCCATTTACTGTGTAATGTAAAGAAGTAAGAGACCATTGTTTTGAAATGAAAAAATGCTTTAAAGAATACAAATTATATATCAAATACACTTTTCCTTTCTGAAACTATACCTGGTGAAATTGCTCCACTTCCTTTAATGCAGAGATCACATTTTGAACCTTTCGACTTATACTTCTAGTTGTATTGTAGTCAAGAGAACCTACCTGCACATAAAAGGTTCATTAAACATTTGTGTCATTGTTCCTGAACAACTATTTAAATCTATTTGTGAATGCAATTATCTAAGTTTTCCTATATAAAATCAATCAAATTTTGAAAATTGGCAGGACAATAAGTAATGCATACAAAATGAGGTAGTAAAACCCTTGTATATTAAGTTTGAAACTTTCATATCCCGATTCTAGAAAAAAAATAGCACGATCAAAAAACTTGGAACTATAACAGAACGAAGAACTTTGTTCAGAAAGAACATTGAATGAGGAAAAGTATGTGCATATTCTTTTCACTATGCCTAATGGCCAAGAGTAGAAATGATCAAAATTTTAAGCAAACAACAGTTAGTATTGTAAATGGACACATTAAAAACCTTCACGGCCTTTGCAATGAGCTGGAAGTGCAACTGTACAGATGTAATATAAAATTATTGGGGGGCCAGTAAATTTTGCTTTAACCTAATGAGCTTAATTAAAATTTTATATGATTAGATGTTGAAAAACTTTGGAAAAAGGGTGAATAGAGCA
The DNA here is from genome assembly GCA_000404065.3 of Pinus taeda. NCBI lineage: Eukaryota > Viridiplantae > Streptophyta > Pinopsida > Pinales > Pinaceae > Pinus > Pinus taeda. The sequence continues at coordinate 22,748 of APFE030158473.1, forward strand.
GTGCATCATGATGATCGTTACACCAAAACCCACAGGTGTCAGTAAATGGATGCATCGCCAGATTTAACGGATCCACAAGAAGCGTTTAAGCACATGTCATGAAACACACAGGGAGCGTTGGTTTATCAAATGTCCAACAATCTCTCCCTCAGCGCGAGCCGAGTGCGATTCAAACTCAAGACCTTCGGCTCTAATACCACTTGTTGGAATCATGATTGCTGTTACACCAAAACCCGCAGGTGTTAGTAAACAAACGCATCGCCAAAGTTAACGAATCCACAAGAGGCTGTTAAGCACATGTCACAAAACACATGGGGAGCGTTGGTTTATCCAACGTCCAACACATGTCATTTTCCAACAACTTAGATTTTAGTAGAATGCTTCAAATGAAATTGAAGCATAAAATATTACCAAATAAAAACCAACCTGCACTAGTTTCCATGTTGATTTGACATATGCAAAGGTTGAAATTGTTCGATGATTTAACATTAATATAAAAGATAATAGAGCCGATTTAAAGCTGTGAATATGCATTAATTGCAGTGATTCCAGATCTGATATTGTGCTTGGAAAGTATTCCCTAAGGGCTGAAACTTGTTGCAATATGTTTGGTATCCTTATTCTTCAATGGCCTGGTGGATTGGGATTGAAATGAATTGAAATACTGTCCATTATTTTCTGCTGTAATTTATACTTCATATCATCTTTAACACTGAAGATTCTTAAGGTCTGGATTTGGGCAACCTTCGGTGTGAGGTGAAATTTGAGAATTGCATTAAACATCAGAATTCGAAATTTATACAGGGGAAGCCATGCAAACTCCCCTCCCCTCTCAATGGGATGATATCGCCTTCCAATCATTGGTGTCCCGGCAAAGAAAATATAGTAAGCAGCCACCTCTGCGTTTTGTGAAGAAATTGGAGTCCATCCACTGAGTGAAGCTGCCTGCCACAAAGCCTGGAATGAAAGCAATTGGCGAGTTCGAGTTGGTCAATTTACCAGTTTATGGCCATCCCCAAAAGCCATGGATCAGTGGGTTCCAAAGAACTAGGCATCCTTACTCAAAGGTCAATTCTCTTATTCCTTTTATGGTAGGGGCTTCTATGCTTTCTTGTTCAAGCTCAAATAGGATAAGGACCTCATTTTCAGGAACAGCACCTACTCCATGGGCCCAAGAGGAATGTATTCAACAGATAGACACTGGATTTTGATCCAGAAGTTGACATGCCTTCAGCAGTCCCCGTTCAGGTTAGGCTTCCTCACCTTCATTTGCATTGTTGGAATGACAAATCTCTGGAGAACATAGGAAACTCTTGAGGAAAAAATATAAACAAGTCAAACCCAAAAGGAGTGATAGCACGTGCATCCGTAAAGAAATCATGATTGTTAAGTGATAGGATGGGAAGGATCGCCAATAGTGAAAGTAACAACAGCATTACCAATGGAAGAGGGTGTAACACCAAACAATTCGCTGGAAGAACTTTATTAGTATCCTAAGAAATATATGTTTCATAGTGTTTGGATTACCTCTTAGTTTACATTACAAAGCTGACAATCTCAAAAAATGTACAACAAACTGAATATGAATGGATGATTGATATATGGCAAATTCTAGAAATATTGCACACAAGCTTGTCTAATGATTGTCCACCATATTAGGTAATTGTCAAAATAGAAAAAAGAAATAAGCAAAATATGATCAAAATATATACAAGAAGAACCATGAAAGCAAATATTTCCATAGTAAGAGAAGAATGTACATTTGTAATTGATGGCGAGTACCAAGATGGCTCGAACCCCACTAAGCTTGATAACAATTCTATTGGTGTAAAGGATGCTATGTTCATTGTGAGGATACATGGATGAGATGGCAATTTGATAACTAGTTTGAGATGCATGTAAGAAGAACAATGTCATTAGAACCAATCGAACTAAGATTGGAACCCACAGATTTGGAGTCTATACTAGTTTGGGGCTTTTCCTTCCAGAAATGATTGTTCAAACTTGTTTTGACCAGTTCTATCTTGAACTAGTCCAAAATCAATCGATTTCACTAGTTTCAACAAGTTTTGACCATTTCCATACTAGTGCAATATGATTATTTTGGACTCTAGAAGCCATTTAGAGCCTCAATGAATATGTAACAATTATGTATGGTGATTCAAATATGTAATATACTAGGTGTTAATTTTTCATATTTACTCTTCCATGCTATATACATGAGAAAATTTTGCACAGTTTGTGTCTAATGGTTTGGATGTATGTTGATGTCATAGTTTTAAAAACCAGCCAGTATGAATTGATAACCGGTCAAACTGGCCAATCATATAGGGCCAAGTAATGAATTGGTAAAAAAAATTGGTTGGAGGGCCAGTTCATACTGGATAGGTATCGAACCAGTTGATTTGCTAACTAACTCAATGTTAGCAATGTTGGCAATCAATGGTAATGTTAAATTCTTAAAGTAAAAGTGGCTACCTAGACTTCTAGCAACTACTTCCTAATTTCCCAAATCTATTATGTTGTTGCTGCACATGGAACAATTTGGCATCTAATACCATCCAAGTGTTGTTTCAGCCTGTGAATGCCCCCCTCCACCTCCCTTAATTCTTTTCTGACAAAATTTGCAATACATTTGATTATCAATCATCTCAGCATATGCCCAAGCAGCATCTTTCATTCTAGGAGCCATTTTTTAATATTTGGAATTAGAAATGAAAGGACAAAAGTCTAAAAATGAAAACAAAAAAAACAACTCTTCAATGTTCATTTCTTTTAGAAAAATTACTCTTTTCAATTTCCAAATTTGCAACAACAACAAAAAACAGTAGCAGATTTGAGAAGTGAGAAAAAAACTTCTAGCTTCCTCAATGCTACTCCAGAAACCAACTCCTCAATGTTGCTCCAAAATGCTACTCCGATGATTGCCCAAGAACCTCCTCACTGTTGCTCCAAAAACCAACTCCAACTCTTCACAAACTCCTCGCAAATGCTCACACAAATGCAATGAGATAGTTGTGAGGCAATGTGAGGGGGTTGGGTCACTTTTATAGGCTTGGGAGAGGGTTAGATACATTGAGGGAAAAAAACCAAAAAAACAATCACTTTCAAGTCCAACTTTGCCGCCCTTTTCCCTCGTAAACGAGCTCGGCATGTTTATGATGGGCTCGGCCAATCGGCCAATCTGTTACCAAACCAACCGAGTCGGTGTCTGGCTCGGCCAGTTCAGTAATGGACCGGCCTTCGAACCGGTTTTTCTACCTAGCCGGCCCGGGCAGTGGTCCGGCTCGGTTGACCAGGTCGAGTCCGTTTCCGACCGGCCTGGTTTTAAAACTATGGACTTTGATCCTATTCTGGTTCGATAACCGGTTAGATAGTTGGGTTGGTTCAAAACCCGATTCTGATTTTTATAACTATGGTTGAAGTGTGAAAATTCCTAAATCTAACATATCAGAAACCCCTACTGCAAATTTCTGGTTTATTTTCTCCTACTTGTTCTTTACATTAACAAGTTATTTATATGCATAAATATCGAAATATATAGATATTTGTAGCCTTCACAAATATACAGATCAGCAACTGAAATAAACTGAGACAACACAAGGGACATTGTTATTTTTCGACAATCATCCCCAGAAAAACACAATGCGAGAAAACCGGTGCAGCAGATGAGGGTTTTATTATTATACAATTTTTTGAATACAACTAGGGTACCAGAAATGGCTCACCCTTTAGAGATTATCCTCAGTAGTAGTACCTTTCTCCGGAGACAGATATTTCAACTAATCAACAATCGGATAATTTGCCCCGAAATATATTCAACTATTTCTCCGCTGGACAGCGAAACCTACTCCAAGCTATCTTCTGGAACTTCGTCACCCTCCTACGACTCTACGTCAGCTAATCAGCTCTCATTCTGGCCCACGAAATCACCTCAGCGCATCCTCTACAACTTAGCGTCAGCTCTGCAGCTCTCTGCGCTACCTGTGCCAGCGTCTGCCGCTTCCGCGTCAGCCTCTTGGCCCTCTACATCCTCTGCGTTGGCGTCCTTAGCCTTTGCATCAACCCTTGTTGCCTCTGTGTTAGACTTCATAGGCTTTGCTCCGTCTCTTTAGCACTTTCTCTACCTCTCTGATATGTATTCTCGGCCTCCTGTCGAACTACCCCTCACTACAACAATGGCGGAGAATATGTCTCGAATGCTTTCAAGGACGTGTGCGCCAAAGAGGGCATTATGAGAGAATCGATAGCACCCCAAAACCCTCAACAGAATGCGGTGGTTGAGAGGACAAACCGCGACATATTTGGAGTGGGCAAGGCCATGTTGCATGACCAGAGACTGCCTATGTTCTAGTGGGCAAAGGCACGCAACACTTCAGTATTTCTGCAAAACAGGAGTCCACACAGAGTGCTTAGACAAGTTACACCGAAGGAGGCCTTCACAAGCAAGAAGCCTAGTGTTTCTCACTTCCGCATCTTTGGCACAAAAGTTTATTATCATGTGTGCAAAGAGAGCTGGAACCCGCAGCTGAAAAGGGAATTTTCGTGGGTTACAATGAGACATCTCAGGCGTACAGGGTGTATATACCATCACTCAAGAAGACAGTTATCAAGCGGGATGTTTGGTTTGAGGAGGATAGAGCTCTAAGGGAATCCTTGGAGCGAGAGAAGATTGGAGTACATGAGGAGGAGTTACTCGCTCCCAAATAAGAACCTCAACTAGTATCACAGATTGAGTGTCATCTAGGTGACAAGAGGGCCACACAGCAGGATGATCAAGAGTTAGCATAGGATGAGGAGCAGAGACCAAGATGAGTGGAGGAAGCAACTCAATCAATGACTCCTAGCACAGGGAGGAAGAGAGCCAACTGGACCAAGAGGTTGATTCTGGAGGCCCAGGAGCGAGTTGTGACTCTATGTTCAGGCAGAGCAAGTAGCCATAGAGGTACATCAAATATATGGCATTAATGACTAAGTTGTTGGACACAGAGCCTTCTTGTTATAAGGAGGCAGCCTCTCAGTAGGTTCGGCAGGATGCCATGGTGGACGAATATTAATCCATCATGAAGAAGGATGTCTGGGAGATTGTGCCACAACTAGAGGAAAAATCAGTGGTAGGCTCATGCTGGATGTACAACATGAAAGATGGCGCAGATGGGAGTGTGGAGAAGTACAAGGCCAAGTTTGTGGCCAACGGCTTCTCACAGGTTGAGGGCAACGATTATGATGAGACATTTGCCCCAGTGGCACGTTATTCATCCATCAAGACGATTTTGACACTTGCAACTCATATGGTGTGGACGATCCACCAAATGGACATGAAGACAACATTTCTCAACCAGGTGGTTAAGGAAGAGATTTATATGGAGGAGTCGGAGGGGTTTGAGACTTTCAACAGAGACACTCATCTCTATTTGTTGAAAAGAACTCTTTATGGGCTCAAGCAGGTTTTGAGAGCATGGCACACTCGCATTGATAGCTAACTTCGAGGATTGGGCTTCACTAACAGTGAGGTGGATGCCAACCTGTACTACATCATTGTTGGAGGGCTTCTGCTCATTCTAGTGCTCTATGTTGATGATCTTATATTGACTGGAGCAGACAACTTGATTTAGGATCAGGGTAGCGGGGCAGCGGCCCCCCACCCCTTGAACCTGCTCCCCAAGCGTGCTCCGAGTGGGAGCGCATTGAGAATGACCCCATTAGCGCGCTCTCTAAAAAAATTCGTTGTCTGCCAATTCAGGAGTGATAGAGGGAGCTATTGAAAATTGGAAACAAGAATTTGGCCCTAGTGTTGATATGCAGGTCATGGTAATGTTAAATTCTTAAAGTAGAAGTGATATTCTCCTTTATCTTTCATTTTCATCATTTTCCTTAAATTTTTAACATTACCATGAAATGACTCGGGATGTTTGAGAGTGGTTCCGACCTCATTGGATTTCATATGAAGAAAGTAGAATTTTAGATCTCACTCAAAATAAAGCAAACTTATCATTTTTTCAGAATTTCAAGATTGGGGGGATTGCAATGTTTCCATTGGATTTTGCCATGTACTAGAGTATGGAACTTGTATTTAATTAAGCACACCAAGACCTTTATGCGGAGGAGACTCCATTAATCAAGAGCACCTAGGGTACTAGGGTATGGAACTCGTATTTAATCAGGAGCGCCAAGGTTGTTTGACTATGCAGGGGGAGACTCCCAATAAAGCACGAGACAAGAAATTAGAAATTTCTTGTGGCAAGAGAATCAAGCAGTAGATAATAGATTTATTTGTCTTTTCTAGTTTCTTGTACTTTTTATAACTATTGGTTCTTTCATTTTTATTATGGTATTTTTTGTAAACAGTATATGACAATTTAAGTTTGAAGTTTGAAGTTGGCATTTATAACTCATTGGTAGTGAATTATGAATATGATGCTTGATGAAAGCTGAGATTTGAAACATTTCATTTCATGTTAGATATTCTTTGTTATCAGTAACAAGTTCAAGATACAACTTTTGTGATCAATGATGATAAATTTTACGTATCGAATTCTGAAAGCTTGAAACTTTAAGATTGAAGAATCATGAGACTCGATACGTTATATGTTACTAACTTGTGGATGTGGTTGATGAAGATGATAGCTTCTAGATGATTGATGTAAAGCTTGAAACTTTAAGATTGATGAATCATGAGACTTGATATGTTGTATGTTACTAACTTGTGGATGTGGTCGATGAAGATTATAACTTCTAGATGATTGATGTTATATGGTTCAATCCATGTTTTTATGTTTTTTATATCTAATTCATCATTCTACATGCCTTTGTTGACATATATGCTTCAAAATATATAAAAATATATATTATATCAAATTCGCTCCTGATTCGGTCCCGAACCAAGAGCTTTTGAAAATGTCGCTCCCTGCTCCCGCTTCTTGGGGCAGGGGAAGTGCACTACAGAAATCCTTAGGAGGCTTCATATGCAGGATTGCAAGCCCTTGACCATGACTCTAGTCACAAACTGGAGGAAGGTGGACGCTAGTGGAGCAGAGCAAGTAGATGCCACATTATACAAGCAGCTCATTGGGTCGTTGATGTACTCAGTTAACACATGGCCTGATATTTGTTTTGCAGTGAACCAGTTGAGTCAGTTCATAATGGAGCCGACTAGAGTTCACTAGCTTCTTGTGAAAGTTTTGAGGTATCTCAAAGGCACAACAGATTATGGATTATATGTTGGAAAATGGTAGCTGCGGTCAGTATTTTTATCATCAAAGTCAAAAGAGAATTTTATTGATTTCCAACTGTCCAAGTAGGCCCCAGCTTGTCAGGTCAGCCCCACCTCATGAAGGGGTTTGATCATTGGTCAAAACCCCTCCATTTGGACTACTATATATTGGCATTTCGTCTCACCTCTTTGGGCATCAACACAACATCATTCAAACCTGTTCCATAGAAGATATCTCTCGCACATGCAAAGAAGAGCAAGATCTGTTTGACCAATGAGTTGACTTTATGTTCTAACTTCTATGCATTGACCAATGTTGATTTGGACTATTCTGCTGCTGATTAACCGAATTATTGACTGAGGTTGGAGGCCGAATTATTCTGGATTATTTGACCATCTGTTGAACAAGTTTGAAGCTGTGTTTCTGGGGCGTTGACTGTGCTTTGACCGCAGGTCAAAGTCTAAGGGTTGACCGAGCTTCTCTGTTGAATTGCAAGACTGAATTTCAGCCCTTTGACCAGGCAATGAACAATATGTTGATTTTTTCTCTCTTTTGACTAGATTTTACCTGGCATTAATTGTGGTCAAAGGTCTGCTATTTTGACTAGATGAATCAGATGTACAAATTTGGATGAATTGGACAATTTCTCATAACGATTGGTTGTTGGGGTTTTTCCCCTGGAGTGAGATTTCCCAAGGGTAATTGTTGATGTCTCTTGTTTCATTGTTTCATTGTGTTCTTTATTGCTCTACTAATCTTAATGGTTGAAATTTTATGAGTAACTGCTTGATGTATTAAGCAGTTAAAAATGTATCATTGGAGGTAGTTATCAGATAGAAAATTGTTCTAGTCTCCTTGCAACTAGAAAATCGATGTGGTATCAGAGCTATGGTTGAACAGCAGTCTTGAAGATGCCTCCAAATACCATGTAATCAGTGCCCTAAACAAGGTCTGTCCAGAACATGAAGAGAAACAGAAGCTTTGACCATGTGCCAAGTATAGAAAGGAGATGAATCTAATATCAAATCATAAATGAATCTTAGTTTGCTAGAAGACCTAATCAACATCTCAGTAGAAGGATCAAAGTCTTATCTTGTTAATGAAAGAAATCCATGAAGAAGACCGAGATTTCTCAGTCCTCATACTAAAGAAGGCCGACAACTAACTTCAGTCTAGACTAGAAGGCCGAAAAAATCCAAAGTGATGTTATAGAGGAGACCAATAACCAACATGTTTTATGCCAAATCATCCATCTCTGTTCGAGCTACAAAAGCTCTAATTCAATCCTCTATTTAAGGTCAAATCCATTTGTGAAACGATCAAGGTTTCCAAACGTGTGCTAGACTGAAGTCTTTATCTCTGAATAGCCAAATGTTACATCAGGTCTGAATCTCTGTAAATGATGTTTCAACTTTCAAGGACCAGATCAGATGGTCGAAGTTGCCTCAATTTGAAAAAGAATCAAAAGTATTCAAGTTGATCATGTCAGAGAAGCTTAGAATAAACAACCGAATGTCATCTCAGCCTATTGTAGTAGGCCAAGGAACTTCAAGACTCAATCGTGGCCTCAGAAGTTCATAATACTTCAGAGAATAGATAAATTTGTAGAAGGCCGAATATGACCTCAGTAACCGAGATAGCTGGAGTAAGAGGGTTGTACTTCTGTTTGTTTTCAAATCAGATGTTGAAGCCAAAGTCACCCCTGTCCAAAGGACTGAGGTGTTAAGCCCAGCAAAGCCAAGAAGTTAAGGTATGTATCTAACAATAATCCTTTTGTTTGAGGAAGTATGTGGAACAAGCATGTCTTTTGAAGTCCGCTTGCACAAATAAGATTGGTGAAGACACTAAATATTTGATCTCAAAAGGAGCCTCTATCAAAACCCTAGATGGCATTGACATTACACAGTTGACAAGATTGAATTTCTTTTTCTTTTTCTTGACATATTGCTTGATTTCTAGCTTGAAAAAGGTTTCCATGCATAGCATGCTACAATGAGAGAACTAAGTTTAAAGATTGATGACTCCTAGAATCTTTGGAGTGAGAGGTATGCATCATCACTACAATTTTCTCTTGAATTATTCATCATAAGAGGAGCTCCGTCAGAAGTCTGAAAGCCTGTTACAAAAGTCTGGAATATGTTACAAAAGGCTAGTTGTAATATTTGCAAATAGATTATGGAAGGCACTGACATGTACATCATGCTTAATCTCTTTGAGTTTTGTTCTGGCCTTTAGTACAACAAAAGATACAAGTCATAGTCTGAAGGTTTCCCTGTGAAAGACACTACAGTGATGGATGGCTCAGTATCTCAAAATTCAAAACCATTAAGAGACTAACAAAGTTATAAGTCTGCAAATAAAAGACTTGTATCAGTCAGATCATGGGACTGTACATCTAGGGATTCTTGAAGCATCCATTAAGGACTGTTGTGATGATTTTTGAAAAAGTCTCCTCAACCTACAAGTTTATTGGATTCACAAATGATCTCCCATCATGCTCATTGACAATACTGTAATTTGGTTGAAGGAATCATGTGACCTTTACACGTGTTGAAAGGTTGAATAACAAACCTGTGTAAGATATGCATTATATGATCAAAAGCAGGACATTACCTTGAAATCACAAGCATTCAACAAGGCTTGGAAGATGTCGAGCTGTCCTTTAAAATCATGATATACCATATCATGCTTTTGGAAGCAGGAAGAAAGAAGGAAATGCTAAGTCCCTCTTCAAGCTTTGAAGATCAAAGACTCTTTTGATAAAGTCATAAATGACTGAAGACATATGGATCTATTTGATCAATCCTGCTGTCGTAAAGAAAGTATTGATCTTGTATCTACTCTCATGAATGTTTGGGTGTTGAATATAAGATTAAGACCAGAATGACAAAATTTATTGCACTTTGAAGGAAAGTCCAAGTCTTTAAGGAGTCCAAGTCTTTAAGGATTCAATACTGCTGTTGTTACAATGATTTTGAAAGAAGGGTTTCTCAATTTGAAGTGATCAAGGATCATCATTAATAATGAGTCAAGGACATTGTGATTCTAGATTGAGGGTTTGTAAACCCTAGAAAGCAACAAGGCTTGGATAAGAAAACCCTAGGGTTTATGGACAAAACACTAGGATTGGATGTTTTCGCTAAAAGAAGAAACCCTAGCTCTTGCAAGGAAGAAATGACACCATGATGACGATGTGGACAAGGTTGATTTGCAAGTTGGTGCAAGAAGGCTAAGATCAAGAGGAAGTCAACATGTTCTCAAAAGATAAGTATTTTATATCTTTCTTTCTTGATTATTACTATTGTTGTTCATTTTACTATCAGTCTCTTGTCTTTGTATATCTTGCTTGGTTGTATTTGTTGTTTGTGACTTCCTAGTAAGGATTGCAAGTACATAAGTTAGATTTGTGGCAGTAGATGAAAAGAATGGAAGAACAAAGTAAGGCTTGTGACACGAACACTCGTGTTGAGAGATATTGTATTAGATGAATTCTAGAGTTAGAGGGAGCAAACAAACCAGCCAAATGGAAGTATGCCTTGAAAAGAAGTCAATTGTGACTTCCAAGATGAAGATGACTATAAGTACAAAGCGAAGGATTACCTTAGTAAGAGGGAGAAGATTAAGAAGAGTCATTTACTCCCATTGTTAGGCACCTCGGGCTGGGATGTTGAGTCTTGGTTTCTCAAAGAGCAATGTTGATCCAAATTTGTACTACAAGGTTGTTAAAGATGAGCCCTTGATTTTACTACTATATGTTGATGATATGTTTCTGACAAGGGTTGAGGACCTCTTTGTCCAGTGTAAGAGGGAGTTGTATTTTAAATGAAGGATCTTTTAGGGTCCTAAATTTATAGGATCAAATGTTGATTGGCTATTATCTTTCAGTTGATAGAAATTGTAAATAGTATTGTAT
>APFE030158473.1:34907-70668 GCA_000404065.3 Pinus taeda
TGATAATGAAAAAAGGGGATAAAAAATGTATATGAGAAAAGAAAAATAGAATAAAAAAGGAAAAAGAAAACAATGAAAAAAAACCAAAAAAGAAAAATATGTATGCAAGTGAGCAAGTCTAAATGCCACTAAAAACAAAAAAAAACAAAAGTGCATCAAAGATACTTTAGGAATTTTTCAAATAAAGTGTGTAGCTTATTTAAATGCAATATAGAAATAGATTTCCTAAGTTTGAACATATTGTTTAATCATGGTTAAACTGAGTTAAATAAGGTTGGCTAGGTTAGTGAATAAATCAACCATACAATTTAATCTTGGTTGAAATTAAATTAGGTAGATTAGAGAAAGATTAACCAAAGTGTTTAAGCTTGGTTAAATTTGATAAATAAGCATTAGAATAGAAGTTGCACAACCTTGGAAAAAAAATAAAAATGGACTTGCTAGACCAAATGCGCCCTTAGGGTAAATTAAGTGTGTTTTAGAACAAATTAATCATGTTTTTATAAGTTAATCATGTCATTAAACACGATTAACAATTTGTAGATAAGTTATTAGCACTAAATTTCTGATTTGTGATAAAGTTGAAAGTGACAAACTTAATTTGTCAGCTTGTGGTATAGCGAGCACATAATCCAACCGCCATGATCTACCCCGTCCGGATCAATTGTGGGGAATCGATTTCGGACCCCCCAGTCTATTCTACCTTTATCGGAAGGGGGGTCCGAAAAGCGGATTCACTTTCCCTGGCCCCACGCTATGTGGTGGGCGCTCAGCATTTCGCACCCGACCCCCCCCAACTCAAAACCTCTTACCATCTAACCCCCTACTCCAAAAACTGCTCCATCTCCTACCAACATCTATAAGCACTCGTCACCTCAGTACCACTTGCCACATCTCTGCTCCCCCTCCACTCCTATGATGCCACACGCCCTCCTCGCTCCCGCATACCATTGCCTTTCCCTTCTGCCACATGTCTTTTCCTATTTGACACCCATCTTTTCCCGTTACACCCTATCCATTATACGATAACTGTTTACTCCCGAACATGCACCAAATCACAACGGACCTGCTCCATAACGAGTCAGACGCAACGGGGATTGCCAGTGTCCTATAAAAACATCTTAGTTGTTCAGTGTGGCCCCCTTTCTGCTTCCCGTTTACTTCAGAGAATAGGTACAGTGATTTAAGGCCCCCATCTCCTCCACCAAATTGCTCTGTCACCCACTGCAAATTCCAAATAGTTGTTTCTCGGCCAGGGACCTATTACAGCAAGCAACCAAATTTTCCCGGGTAAATACCATTGGCTCTTCACCTCCTTTCCTAATAATTTTAAAATATAGCACCTAAGGGAAAGTCGAAACCAACCAATGAAAACCCAATGATCCCTCCTACCATTGACCTAGACCATATACCCCTGGCTGACCAACAATATAAAATCACAGAGACCAATTGTGAGTTTGACTTCTTCGAACTGCACAATTGGCTCAAGCAAACCTTTCTGGACCAGAGTGATGAAATCAACCTCTGTGAATCCCTCTTGCCACAATTCATGTTTCCCCAAACTCAACCTTTCCCAGATTTCGTTTTTATGGTGTTAAGCCAGGTATATCCCCAGCCAAAGAGCCATTGTGGCCCAGAATGAAGACATTCTGTTTACTATAACCTCAGAGTCAGTTAACCAGATTCTTCAAGTCCCCCATAATGATTCTTTGAGCCCTTTTCTCAGTAGATTCCCTCATGGAACTCTACCAAAAGCTAACCTTCCCTCAAAGAGCCAAAATATTTGAAATTTTCTTGCTAGAAGACATCCAGCTTCCAAAGACGAATCCACCATATCCAACCTCCATGTTTCCAGAAAAGACCAAGCAAATTGTCTCATTAGTATCTTGTCTCCTAGGGTATCAATCAGATCAATGGGTGGATGAACCTATCCTAGGTCTTTTGTCCATCTTTTCCACAAAAGAAAAACCTTTTGTAATGTTTAATTTCAGTCAATTCCTTGCAGACAGCATCCATGAGTAATTTCTCAAGATTACCACAGAAGGAATGTTTAAACATGCATCAGTGCTAGTTTATATGTTTCTATTTTACTAGGCACAAAGATCCCCAATTGCTTTGCAGAAACTAGATGAACAAGGCAATGCACAATCAGTCATCCCGTGGACCTCTTTGATGCAGAAGAATTCGAATGATTTCAATTTCAGTGACTTCATAGACCAGTTCATTTATATAGTTGCATGCCTTCTTAATAGTAATGTGGAACCTAGAATAGGTTCTGAGATACAAACAACCTTACACCTCAGTGAACAAGCTAAAACAGGAGACTGGTACTTGTACCAAAACTACACAGAAATTAGAGTGTATGGTTGTGAGTTGCCACCATACAAATTGCCAAAATATGTTCCTATGCGAATTTTCTCATTGGAATATATAAGGCAAATTATCAACATGGATGACTTACACTTTGTTTTAGCTAAAAAGAAGGCACAGTTCAAGATCAAGACACAGGTGGGGCCATTCATATGCTATTGAAGAATCTAGGGCAATAAGAGTTAATGTGATTCTTCTAAGCATGATAACTATTTGTGAGGTGTTTTAACTTTTTCTTCTTAGTACAATCTTTCCTTATTATTAGAGTGTGTTTGATTAGTTCATCAAATAGTTACCAAAAACAAACGAGACAAGAACACAAGATGTTGGCATTTTGCCCGGGCCAAAACCTCTCACTCTTTGAGAGGAAAACCCACACAAATTCTTCTTATAGAGATTCCAATTGACAAATACCAAGACCATGACCCTTGACCTATTTAGCCACTCCAAGACCAAGACACCAATCCTCTTCTTTGTCATTGCTTGAGATCATCGTCTTTGTTGCACCACTGAGGTCATCACTACTGCACCACCAAGATCTTCATTATTGCTGCAACACCATTGTTGTACCTTCACTGAGGCCTTCAACATAACAACGAGATCTTCACATACATGAATGAGAGTTGTACTGAGGTCACTGTTGCATCATTGCTACCTCACTGATATCTTCATTGGAACACCATCGAGACCATGATTACATCTATGCTGGGATCATGACTGTATCTAGAATGTAAGCTAAGATAGAGTGTATCACTGTGTGATTATAGAGATCCTTATCATCACAAATATACCAAGACTATAACCACGTTTAGCATGTTGAGATAGTTATCACTGCCTTTATAATATATGTCGAGACAATGAGTGTTTACCAAGATCCTTCTTGAGACTATGATTGCGTCTTAGTATGCCGAGACAATGAGTATTTAAGACTGAGAAGACAGAGACATTACCTCTGTAATACCCATTCGAAAACATAGAGATACTTCCTTATCCCAGAACCTGAACTCCTATACTTCAACCGAAATTCCTGCACCATTGTACTTGCATGCAAAGATCTCACTGTACCTATTCGAAGTCTTGAAACACTGTAATTTCTTCTGAAAATCTCAGAGGAATCCGAGTTTTGTACACATCTTTTGCGCAGACCCTGGCTGGGTATTTATAGTGGTTTCGTCTCCATAATAAGCTGACATGTGTTAGTGAATTATTGTGTCTTTATTCTTGAGCCGACATGATTGAATTTAATTCGTTTTCCAAGGCGACGTGACAAAGAGGATGGTGCTTATCATTTTGGAGGGCTTCTTCAAGTATAACATGACTTTATAATCATTACAATGACTCTTATCCATTATGATAAATCCTAAAGACACCAAGAAGAAGTCTTTGACCTATGAATAATACTTCTTGCTCATGAAACCCATGATACAAGGCAAAAATAATTTTATTCTTTTTATTTCATCATTTACAAAGATCATTACACTATCAAGACCGAACCTAGTTACACTTTCTTCAACACTCTCTCTTAACTAGGGAGGTATTCATAATGGTACTTGGTCATTCTCAACCTGTAGAATTTCTCATAAGAAGAATCGGATTGGTAATCCCATCTGTATAGCATCATATCAACCAGCATTGTCACAGTGCAAGGCCTTGAGTAACAGCTCCATCTCTCCACTAGACCATGAGCTACAATGCTGGTGAGACCTATGATTATAGACACCTTCATCATTGTCTCTCAAGGTAGATACCCACTCGGGTGTTCACTAAGTATGACCTTCTAGGACTATTCTTATCTTGGATTCCCATCCCTCAAAGAATATCAGTCCTCTTGCCTACTCTTATCTTGGATGCCCTATACATCCTCAAAGAGCATCAGATGCCAGATGATTACCCAACCCTCCATTCTTTCTTCCCAAATGAAGACAAGAATGTTGTGTCTATCTCTCCCTCTCAACTAGGGAAGATACATCCATCATGTGTCTACATTTCTCTTCATGGCCTTACCTAAGACTTATGGCTATTATTCATGGTCTAGTGCATGACACATGAATTAGAAAAACACTAATGTCACTCCTTTTTAATCAGGTGTGACCCAATCCAAGCTCCCTCTTGATTAGGGACCTGTCAGAGCTCCCTCTTAACAAGAGACTCTCCTTTTTCATCAGCAGCTTCGTCCTCATGGATCCTTCAGTTACCTGATCAACTTCTTTCCTTGATATCATGAAATTCAGTTGAGCTTCTTCCTTGTAGGGCATCAGCCATCGATCACTTTCCTTCTTGGTTTGTCATGTCATTCCTTTCTTCATGGAAATTGGCCTTCTTGATACATATCTGGAACCTTCTCCGTATGACTGCTTCTTTCTCATCATGCTTCTTCCATCCACCACATGAATGCTAGTTGTACTTGTACTTACAAGTCTTGTTCGAGTAGCCCTACATGAACTCATCCAAATATTATTCAAGAAATCAAAACATAATATTAAATCAAATCATACCTTACGAGATGGTTATTCATCATTACATCTTCCTATAGGTATCAGCATCCTACATGCATGTTGACACACCTCCTAAAGATATCCCTTGTCAAGGATCTTCATCATCAGAGTCTTCATATCTTTCTGGGAGATTTCCTAGTCAAGTATTCTTGGTCTTTTGGATGTTGATCGCCTTCATCAAGGTTGCATATCGATCTCTTCCTTCCTCACACATTCCATTCCTAGGATCTTTCAATTAGAGTTTCTTAATTGTAGTCAACCACCTCATACTTCATATGAGGACATATTATGTTGATTTCATCTAGTGTGACTTATGCCTTTCTACATCTTTTTAGAGGAGATCCTTTTCTCTTGATCATGCTTCTTAAGATAGAAGTTATGATCTATATTACCTGCAACCATATGACATGACATTATAAAATTAAATACACGCATACATATCTCATTTCACCTTTAGGTCATCTCGGCTTCTTCCAACAACTTTCTTGATTGAAGTGTCTTCAACCCCTTGATCTGCTTCGATTATTATGTCATCATAACATTATCCATGAATTCCATGAGTTGGAGTTCTTGATGAACCATTTGCTTCCTCTCTAGATTAGTGAACCCTACGATGAGGATTCCATCAAAGAATTTTGAGGATCTTGTATATCCCCAACTGGCAGACGTTTCCTTTTTGACTTGATGTATGATGAACCTTGTCCTAGATGACTCCTTCCTTTCCTTCAATGTCCACTGAGATTCCCAAGAGCTATATCCTACATGTTTATCTGCCATGGATTTTGTACTTCATGATTCCCACGGTGATGTCACAAGCTCTTATTTCTAATGCTTTGATGATTTCACAATGCATCTTAATATCATGGTCATCCCTTTAACGAAAGATCGATGAGCTTATGATAATATCCTTGAGGGAGGTCATCTTAATCATAGTGGAGATCTGTTGCTCCCTCTTTCCTTGGCCCTTTTCTTCAGCTTCCTCTATCTTTCCGGCGATATGAGGTTCTTTCTTGAATCTCATACTATTCTGCCTTTTCCTTTCTGCACATAATTGTGTCCTTCAACATTTTTGCCTTCTGTCATAGATACCACAAGTTGTTGAATGAGGAAACCTTCTCTATTCATGGATATTTATTACCTTGATGATTATCTTCTTATCATCTTTCCTAGATCTCTGAGTTGAGATCTCATGCAGATATTTTTTTCTTTCTTTAATACCTTCATTTTGTGTAGATCAGGTCTAACTGATGTGACCTTCTATATTGCATTTTTCATAGAATGTATCCTCTAGTATTTCATATATCTCTTTGATGTCTTCTTTCTTGGTACATGGGGATGAGAGAACCTTAAGAGTTCCTTCCAATGAATTTAAAGAAGACCCTTTTCCTTGATATGTTCACTAACTTCTTTTATCTATGAGGATTATGACAATCCTCCTCATTTCATGCAAGGACCTTTGATGACCCATTAAATTCATAGATCTCCTTGTAGTCATGAAGTCATTTAACCAAACTTGATTATTAAAATGAAATATACTTACTTGACAAGTGAAGATGAACTCTTATACTTGATCACTTTGATGCTGGTTGGAGAAGATGTATTGGAGTTTCCTCTTGGATGATCTTCTCTTCAATGGAAAACCTTTCTTCAATGAAAAAGGTTGCTCCCTTTGATGAGGATGATTTGCTGCTTCCCTTGGATGATCTTTTTCTAGGGAAAGGAAATGATCCTTGCTTTTATAACCTTGAAGGTGATGACAATGCTTTTTCTTCTTCAATATGTGTTGCCTTCTTTAGTGTTGAAGAATCTAGGGCATGCATATTTAGGGTGATTCTTCGATACATGATAACAATTTGTGAAGTGTTAATGCAATTTTTATCTTAGTTTGATTATTTACTTCATTATTAGCATGTGTGAGTTAACTTCATCAAACTGCTATCAAACAAAAGAGACAAGAACACAAATGGTTGGTTATCTACCAAGGCCAAAACCTCTCCCTCTTGGAGAGGAAAACCCATGCGTAAATTCTTCTTATAGAGATTCCATTGACAAATACCAATACCATGACCCTTGACACACTTTGCCTCTTCAAGACCAAGATATCAATCCTCCTTTCTGTCGCTACACCACAGAGGTCATCACCATTGTGATCTTCATCACTATTGCAATCCCATGCCCTTCATCACTGCTGCAACACCTTGCTCTTCATTACTGTTGTAACACCTTTCTCTTCATCACTGCAGCACTTAGATCCCTTAAGATAATGAGATCACAGATATATATATATATGATCATGATCTGTGATCCTTGTCACTGTTCATTGAAGCATATTGAGACTGTCTCATAATATATCTAAAGTGTGATGACTTAGTCTCCTTCTATGTATGCCGAGGATCTCTTTACTAAACCCTTATTTCATTATCATAGCAGGACTATAATATATATATAGAAGAGTCTAGACCTCATGCCACCTCAACTGATATCTTTGTTGCTCCTATCCGAGTTTCTGCACTTGCACTTGAGGATATGCATAGCCCCAACAACTGCGTCACAGCTACTTCATTATGTGAGGTCTTGACTGCACCTAAACCCCATCCGAGGTGCAGTCAAGCCTTGACTGCGGCTCCCTTGACTGTGGCTAATTTTAACTGCAACTCCTTCTTGACTGCGGCTACCTCACTTGACTACGGCTCCTTCTCACTGCGGCTACCTCACTTGAATGTGACTCCTCTTCACTGCGGCTACCTCACTTGACTGCGGCTCCTCTTCACTGCAACTATCACTCTACACGAGTTCTGTTTTCTCCTTTTGCAGATACCCCAACAGGGTATTTATAGTGGTTGTGCACTATATTTGAGCCGACCTACATCCATGAATCAACGGGTCGTTTTATCAAGCCGACATAACATTTACTTATATATTTAATTCATATTTTGAGCCGACATGAAGTATTTCCTTATTGCTTTGCTTGCAGACTTCGGAGGGCTTGTTTTGAGGCATAGATCTTGGTCTTGGAGGGTTGTTACACTTGTTGAAGACTTGTATACATTTACACAAACTCATGAAGAGCTTCTATACACATGACATGACTCTTTGACATATAAAATAAATCCTAAAGACGTCAAGAAGAAGTCTTTTATCTAGTGACACTTCTTGCTCATGAAACCCATGCAGCAAGATTACAAAAGTAATTTATTTTCTTTTATTACATCAAATACAAAGATCATGTCATTATGAAGACCGTATCTAGTTATACTTTTTCAACATTTAGTAGTGTAGATCATGATTGTTGCTAGAGTTTCAACCTATTTCAAGATGAGGTGATCTTTGATTTTGAGATCCTTTGAGTTACCTTGCTTTGTAAACACTTTGATGAGGGTCTTGGTGGCCTTTTGATGGTGGCTGTGGAGACAAGTTCTTGTTGTTGTAGACTGCTTGATCCTTCAATCTTGACAAAACCTTTCAACTTGATTTGATGCCCTTGAAGACTGATCCTTGTATGTCTCTTTGTTTCCCTTCCTTTGACTTCTAAACCTTAGCTCTGATACCATGTTGAAGAATCTAGGGCAATAAGAGTTAACGCAATTCTTCTTAGCATGATAACTATTTCTGAGGTGTTTTAACTTTTTCTTCTTAGTACAATATTTCCTTATTATTAGAGTGTGTCTACTTAATTCATCAATAGTTACCAAAAACAAAAGAGACAAGAAAACAAGATGTTGGCATTTTTCCAATGCCAAAACCTCTCACTCTTTGAGAGGAAAACCCGCACAAATTCTTTTTATAGAGATTCCAATTGACAAATACCAAGGCCATGACCCTTCACCTATTTAGCCACTCCAAGACCAAGACACCAATCCTCATCTCTGTCACTGCTTGAGATCATCATCCTTGTTGCACCACTAAGGTCATCACTACTGCACCACCAAAATCTTCTTTACTACTGCAACACCATTGTTGTACCTTCACCGAGGTCTTCAACATAACAACGAGATCTTCATATACATGAATGAGAGTTGCACGGAGGTCACTGTTGCATCATTGTTGCACCACTGATATCTTCATTGGAACACCATCGAGACCATGATTGCATCTATGTTGGGTTCATGACTGTATCTAGAAGGTAAGCTGAGATAGAGTGTACCACTATGTGATTACAGAGATCCTTATCATCACAAATATACCAAGACTATAACCACATTTAGTATGCTGAGACAGTTGCGACTGCGTTTATAATATATGTCGAGACAATGAGTGTTTACTGAGATCCTTCTTGAGACTATGACTGTGTTTTACTATGCCAAGACAGTGAGTATTTAAGACAGTGAGAAGACAGAGACATTACCTTTGTAATACCCATTCAAAAACACAAAGATCCTTCCTTATTCGAGAACCTGAACTCCTATACTTCAACCAAAATTCTTGCACCACTGTACTTGCATGCAAAGATCTCACTGTACCTATCCGAAGTCCTAAAACACTATAATTTCATTTGAAAATCTCAGATGAATCCGAGTTTTGTACACATCTTCTGCGCAGACCCTAGCTGGGTATTTATAGTGGTTTCGTCTCCATAATAAGCCGACATGTGTTAGTGAACTGTTGTGTCTTTACTCTTGAGCTGACATGACTGTATTTAATTCGTTTTCCAAGCCGACGTGACAAAGAGGGTGCTTGTCATTTTGGAGGGCTTCTTCAAGTATAACATGACTTTATAATCATTACAATGACTCTTATCCATTATGATAAACCCTAAAGACATCAAGAAGAATTCTTTGACCTATGAATAATACTTCTTTCTCATGAAACCCATGATGCAAGGCAAAAATAATTTTATTCTTTTTATTTCATCATTTACAAAGATCATTAAACTATCAAGACTGAACCTAGTTACACTTCCTTCAACAGCATAGCAACAGGTAATGAGGCAAATGCACTTCTCAAACAAATGAACATCCAACTAAGCTTTACTTGGTCATATGACCCCTTCAGCATCAGTTCTAGTTTAAGAGTGGAACAGAAGACCACTCCTTACGCTCACACTCCCAGGCCAGAAATTGAAAAATTCATGAACCAGGATCAGTGGGAGGAGAACACTCTACGAGAAGCTGAAGAATAGGTTCTCTCTACAACCACTTCACAGACTCCAGTACCTTAGGAGAAGCATGACAAAAGGCCAAGAGAAGAAGAGTCTCTTGTAGTAACAGAAATTGGAGCCAAGGAACTCCTAATATATAAAAAGAAGCATAAAACTAATTCAAAACCAGTTTGCATGCAGAATTATGAAGAACGGGCTACTATAGTTTCGATAGGTCCACATGTTTCTACGAGACTAGAAAACATTTTTGTAGGTACAAGACAAGAAGATATTTTTGTAGGCTCTCCATCTTCCTCAGCCTCACAAGATCCTCCTGATTTAGCACAGACAATAGAGTTGGCTCAAGGCCAAATAGAGCCAAATATTTTTGCTAAGTACAAAGCAATCAAGCAAAAAAATGATATGCTAAAGGCCAGCACATATACTCAATTCTAGAAACAAACCGCTTCTTCCCAACATAGGCTTTTGTCAGCCTTTGATACTGAAAAGGGAAGAATGCAAATGGCTTTCCTACAGGCATAGGTTCCATTCCCAAAATCACGAGCAGACTACAAGAAGATGACTTTCTCCTTTGACACTAATCAAATCCATCTGATTGATCAGATGGATATGCACAAACAGACTAGAGAGATGTTATACTCCACATTGACTAATACTGCCATGACAGCTTCAAAACTGCAGGCCTCCATCAACAACATATAGTCACAATTGAAGTTGGAGAAGATCTCATCTTTGGAAAAGGATACTAGAATTAAATCATTAGAGGACTTCGTGGTTAAGCTACATTATGACCCCAGTGATGTAAAGGCAGTTGAGGAGATTGCGAGAAAAAAGAATGCAGATATAGCAGCTCTAAGGAAGCAGCTCAAGCTTCCATCTACAGAGGATCCACAGACCAAGGAAATGGGAGAACTGGAAAAAAGCAAAAGGAAGACATGTTCAAGATAATAATTGAACAGAATGTCCAGATCAAATAAATGGAGGTGGAACTAAAAAAATTGCTCAAGGAGAAAGAGCAGTCCTCACTAGTTAGCTTTAGTTCCACTGACTAGAGTGCCTATTTCAGTCGCAGGAAGAGCAGAGCATTCTACATTGACAACAGCATCAGCACAAACCACATATTCTTCCAACGAATTGATTAAAGCCATGCAGGAGATGTCCCTTCAAGGAAAAGAAATTGAGAAGTTAAAAGATCAGCTAAAGAATTTACAGGAACAGAAATTGAAGATAGGTAACTCCTATGTAGCAAAATTACAAAAATCTCACAGGCTTGCTCAGAGAATAGAGGTTTTAGAGAGTGAGTCAGTAATGACTCAGACTTTAGCACAAGCCAAAGAAAACATATGGGTGGATATCAATTAGGCCATAACATAAATTTAGCCATCAATTCAGATCATCTTTGAACAGGAAGAATTGATGCAGAGATCAAAAACAGTGATAGAGGAGGTAAGAGAAATGTTGGGAGAGAAACCGAGTGAAGCAACAACCTTAATCAAAGTTTTGAATTCTAAAACTAAGGAAGAACTGGAGGAGCTTCAGATTGCAGACAGAACAGAAACCATTTTGGAGATAAAGAAAGTTTTACAAAAGAGGAACCTTATGATACAACTAGAGAATAAATGCCAGACTCTAGAAATTGTTGTCCAGAGGTTTCACACTAGGTTCAATTTATTGAATCAGAGAGGGCTACTAGGGTTGGTAGCAATGAATGCAGACTGATCAGTTTGAGTGACTACAACCACAAACTTTTTACTATTGCCCAAGATAAGTCTAAGTTTGCAGGGGTAAAAGGAAGTATTACAGGAAAAGTTTTCCTAGAGGCTTTAGATTTTGATTTGATCATTAAACATGAGATCAAACACATTTTCATCAACAAGCCTACATTTGAGAAATATACTGAAGTTGATGAAACATATAGAAAGCCAATAAAACTTTCTATCCCTAAGTGAAGATCAATGAGATCAGTTGTGTGAACTACTTGGGTGAAACATGTTTCATCTCAGACAGTGAGGCAGCACCTTTTTGGGACCAGTCATCAACAGCCATCCTTGACAATAGTGCCAGCAGCTCCAGCAATTCAAAATTCCTAAATTTTTGTACTATTTGTGTAATCAGTTTTAGATATTTTAGGATTTTGTCTTGATTTTTTGAATCAATATATTTTGTAATTATTTCTATAAGTACTTCAAAATTCGAAGTAGTAGGGGTTGATGTTTATGTAGAAGAAAAGGATCGTTGATGTAAAGTTGTTCCACAAGTTCCAGTGGACACATTTCAGTGATACGGAAGCTCTTATAGGATTCCTGTGTCAGATTTTTGGTGAAGTGATATTCTCCTTTGTTGTTGTGTTTTCATTTCTCCGTAATTTCATATGTGTTTTCTAATCTACTTTGTCCAAAGAAAATTATGAATCTGAATTTGTTTAAGTACACTCAATTCTGTCTTTTGAATAATTTAAATGTTTTCTACTAAAGTTAAGCAATCGAATTCTTAATTGTTCTCTGCTTAATGGACACTTGATCATTTCTTCTTTTTCCATCTCATCAAACATATAATATCCAATAAATTTGCCTACCTTGCCTTGTTAGATATGTCTGTCAATGCTAAAATAAATCCATTTGAAGTAAATTGACTCCATTGCCCAATGGTATCTTGTTACATTATCAACCAAACAACCAAACCAAATAAAAAACCAAACTATTGAACTTTCATAACTAGCCTAATGTCTCAATATAAACAAATCTAAATCTGAAAGAGAGATCCCCCTCTGAAGCTAGCAGGGCTAGATCCCAGCTTCCAAAGTGGGTTTGTGGTTACCTTTGCATTTCTTTCACAGTCATAGGAAATACAAAGTGCTAACAGGATCTAGATCTAATGCATTACTAGCTGGGATCATAAGAGTGGCAAAAGATTGGTGAAATCCTTGTTGAGATCCTTTAGAAATTTAGCATGATCGACTACGAGTCCATGGGCACTCCCATTATGACAAATTTGAAGAAGTTGCGAGACTTTGATTCTGACTTGGTTGATCCTACTGATTGGCTCATTGAACTATCTGTTGCATGGATTTGCCAAGTGGTCCCGAGCAGCAAAGCCCTTGAGGGCACCCTACTCAACGCGATGCCCAAGCCATACATTACATTCTAAAGAGCATGATGACTTAGCAAATGCAGCATTGCCCACTTTTGGCAAAGTGTTGGGCCTTTGATGACCTGAGCAATTATTATACATACGAGACCACCCCAAGAACCAGAATGTTAGGATTTCGTTGCCTAGCATGGAGGATTCTTGACACTACTTGATAAGCATGTCATGATCCAAGGCCTAGATGAGGATGGTC
The DNA here is from genome assembly GCA_000404065.3 of Pinus taeda. NCBI lineage: Eukaryota > Viridiplantae > Streptophyta > Pinopsida > Pinales > Pinaceae > Pinus > Pinus taeda. The sequence continues at coordinate 48,211 of APFE030158473.1, forward strand.
ATCCTTACGACGATTGAAGAGGGCTTCTTGCACCTAATGGAGTCCTAACATTGGAGAGAAGAGGCACCACGTTGTTTACTTGACACCCATGGAGATGACATGTGGCACCCACAACTGGATTTTGGACCCTTGCAGCTGCTTTGATGCCTAGTTTATGGATTTTCCTCAAATGGAGGATGATCACGATGCTCAAAGACATTTTCAGCCTTGTCTTTGATTTGATGGAGCATTTGGAGCCCTAAAAGGGCATGATGTCATCACCTTCATAGGCCTACGGCTGACATATGTGGCCTTATTTCGGCATATCTTGTTGTAACCAATTTTACTATTTGTCCACTCAAAATCAAACTTGTGTAGGGGCTTCTAGTTAGAAATTAGATGAGGTAGGTGTCATATAAATAGAGGATCACCTCTCTCATTTATTCATCATCACTTGTGTGGGACTCAGCCTCTCCTAGAGAAGTCGGCCTAGCTATTTGTATTTCACTACTTTGAGGAGATGAGATCATATTTGGATTTTTGGCTATTGGAGACTAGTGCTTGTTGTGGAGACATCATTTTGGGATGAAAAAGGCATGTTCTTTGTTATGAATAAAATATAAATATAATAATAACAAGGAATAGTTAATTAAATAGTGATTAGTTAATCAAGAGGCATGTCCCTAAGGACATGACCATTCATGAAAGGGTACCTGCCTGGGTATATAAAGCAGACCCTCATTTGTAGCTCGTTCATTCTCATTCATACATTTTAATATATATTCTTGTATCCTAAATGGAGATCTACATTGGAGTATTTAAGGAACGGATTTTGTTCACTACATTTGGCATCAGAGCCATTTGATTATCTGGTCGCTCTACTGCTGCATAGAAAACCAGTCTGATTGGACCCTTGGCCATCAACAATTCGTCAACTTTGTTGTCGTTTAAGCATTTTGCTATCAGGCCCTTGGCCATTAAAAAACAAATATAAAAAAAAAAAAAAGTCAATATAATAAGGGGAAAAAATTAATAAAAAAGTCAATATAAAAAGGGAAAAAATTATTAAAAAAACATTGTCAAAAAATAATAATATAAAAAGTATTATAATATACATATAGATTATTAAAAAAAAATAAAAAATATTAAAAAAAACAAACACTGAAAAAAAGGTTAAACATAAATATTTAAATTTAAAAACTAAAAAGATAAAATAAAAAATAAAAACACAAAAATTACTTGGCCCGTCAACCACTGTTGCAGGCCATGGTGCCCCGCTGACAGACAACCACAGTCGTCGACATGAACTCATAATCTGCCCCACACAATCTTTCTTTTCCGTCCAAATCCTAACAGCAAATAGTCACCAACCACCGCAGCTTTGCTCACCATTGGAAATTCTTTTGCCTCACACCGCACTACAGTCATTCACCACCTTTCCAATCGCCCTCTCAGTGACAGGAGTCGCAGTATGCAGCCATCACTTGCATATTCGTCATCCAACATATAGCAACCGCCGATGGGCTGCCACAACCACCATCAGTGCGTCTTTACGCCCCGTTCCAGTGATTGAAAGTTAGCCTTTTCCACCAACCGACTCCTACAGTAGATTCTCATTCCTCTCCTAGAAATTAACAAACCAACTACTAGTAATCTGATGGCCTTTTCGTAATCATTAGTCGCCATTCTCCCTTCTGTCTGCCAAAAATTAGTTGTTGAATTTATGCCACACTTAGCCATTGTGTCCCACCGCATCGTTGTCACCACCATTACACCTCTGGTCATTTGTATACCATCTCCTCGATTAACTGTCCGTGCCAATAAATTCGCATACTACAAGATAAAATTGAAAGACACAGGCATTACATGCGTTGCACATTCCGTACAGACGTGTCTGTATAGTGGACACTTTGGAGAAATTGTGGCCCTTCTAAATTGAAATATATTTAAAAAAACGTAAATTGAAGGGTGGAGACTCAAAAAGATCATATACTTACATATTTTTGAAAAAAAATTATCATATAATTATTTATTTAAGAAAAAAAATAAAAACAAAAAAGGAAGGGAAATGAAATAAGAAGTGGGTATCTTATAAAATTCCCAAGCTTTAGTCAAAGTGTTATTTAATAAAATTATCGATAAAGACAAAAGGGATTCGATCTTTGAAGGAGAAAAATAAAAAGAAGGTAAAAAGATGATTTCCACAAAGAACAGTGGTTTCTTTTCAAAATGTCCTTTTTGTTTAGAAGAATATTCTAATTATCAAGAGTCATTCAGAAATAAAAATGTGGTTTGCAGAAAATGTTACAAAACTTTTACCTTAGTTGAATCTCTAAGTGATGCACAAAAACAATCAATCACAAGAGATATAGAATAATTAATGGAAATATTTAAGCGACAACATGCAGATTTTACTAAGGAAACAAAGATAAAGGAATCCAAATTGCAGGTAGAACACCCATCATCACTCTTACAAAACGATGTAATCCAGTGTACCGAGAAAGTGTAGTTGGAAGATCAAGAAAAAGACAAAATAACCAGACTTTGGCAAAACAAGAAAGCATTACAACAGGAATGTGAAGATCTTGTGGATATGCATTACAAAGAAGTAATGGAAAAGGGCAAAGAAATTTATCGCCTCAAGGACAACATTGAAAAATTAATTACACTAGTCAAGAAGACTAAGGTCACAAAGAAGGAACTCAAAAAGCACATATCTAAACAAGAAGAGGAAAATTTACTTTTAAAGAACCTTAATAAAAATTTATTACAAATCAAAAGTTTAAAAGATGAAGAGAAGGATATTAAAGCTAAAGTCACCAATTCAAAAAACGAAGAACTTTCACGTCTAAGGAATCATAATCAAAACCTTCTTACGCAAATAAATAAGCTTAAAAGTGACAAAAAGTCGCTAACAGGGAAGTTAGAACAACTTACTCAAGAAGAAGTATCGAAATTCCCAGTCGTAACAATCGAAGTTGAAGATAAAGGAACGAATATTGATGCATTCAATATCACAATTCAAGAAGAGGATAAACCAGTTGAAGCGAAGATGTACTCAAAAGTTGCAATTCAAGCAATGGAAATTTTAAGTGAAGATTTCGCAATTAATCAAGCAACTTTTCTACCTGAAAGAAATCAGATTCCTTCAATAAACCATGAAATTACCACAAAAAAATTGAGAAATTACATCACAAGAACTCCTTATCGCCATCCAAGTTATAAAAGCAGATATCTCAACCAGAAACAAGTGACTTATGTTCCAAAGAACTTCGATGTCACCATAATTCAATCTTGTGATTAAAATTCATCTCAAGTTTTCAGTAACCGCAAGATTCCACAGAAGATTGATTTAAGATGGTTAGATCCCTTCTCAATGCGACAGTTTTGTTTATCTCTTAAAAGATCCTATCATCTTGTATCAACGAAGATGACAATTCCAAGTAATCAAAGAGTTCTGAAAGATGAAAAAAGATTAAAAGAAAAAGAAACAGATGATACGCCTTGTCAACAATAAGCTTTGAGGACAAAGTTTTTTGAAGAGGAAAGCAATCTTATGAATAAAATATAAATATAATAATAAGAAATAGTTAATTAAATAGTAATTAGTTAATCAAGAGGCATGTCCCTTAGGACATGACCATTCATGAAAGGGTACCTACCTAGGTGTATAAAGAAGACCCTCATTTGTAACTCAATCATTCTCATTCATATATTTTAATATATATTCTTGTATCCTAAATGGAGATCTACATATTCCAAGTTTTCTGGAGTATTTAACTTGAAGAACGAACTTTGTTCGTTCCATTCTTGGATATATTGTGAGTACTTTTTGTTGAATATCTTTTATGATTATTGCATGTAATAAATATGGCTAGGGTTTCTATGTTTTATGTCTAACTACTTATATTTAGATGAAATACATGGTAAATTTTGTAGGCTATAATTTTGTATATTTGAACTCCCTAGAGAACCTCCTAGTGAGCTTTTCTCTAATAAATTTTGACCCTTTGCAAGCTGCTAAGGTTAGGGTTTCAAGCCAAATTCAACTATGACGTTGAGTTGTTTTGAAGTCATTTCACCTTGTTGACAATTAAAACATCAAAATCTAGCCATTTCCATGGTTGAAAGGGCTTCCCTAGGGTTTACATAATCAACCCTAGCCAATTCTAGGGCTTGAAAAACCCGAATTATGCTTTTAGGCTTCAACTTAGGGTCATTTGAAGGTTTTTTGTTCTTGTTGTTGATCATACCTTTTGGGCAAACCTTCTCCTTCCTCGTGTATGCCTAATTGTACTATTTTTGAATTATATATTTAAAACCCTAGGCTACAAGTCTTAATTTATAGGCCTTTTCATAGGTACACTTTACCTTATCAAAAAGAATTGAACCTTGTTCCTAGTCTGAGTACGTTGATTAAGCCTATCAAAGTGTCACCTTGATACTTTTGACCTAGAATAGCATTTAGGTGACCTATACTTGCAAGCCTCACATGTGGTGAAATTCCATCAAAGAGAAGGAGGTGGAGTGCTAAGGTGACAGTGGCATCCACCTCATTGTTGTGTCTTAGTCTTGCTTTTGTCTTGTGAGGTCTCTCACAAGACCTACTAGATTTTGAGGCAATAGGGCACAACGTCGAATAACCAAGTGGAATTGTATGCACTACTATAAGGTATCAATCTTGCCAAGAAATCCCCAATTAACAAGTTAATTATTGTGGTCCAACAATATTAAAAGGCGCCACTCCCTCAAAACTATAATTACAATCCATTTTCAAGAGAATTCTATCAAGTGTATCCTTAGTTCTAAAATATCAATTCATCCATGTATTATGGGATCTTAATATGTTGGTGGACTCATTGGCCAACCTAGCAATCTCCCATCCACTTGGAACGATGTGGGTGAACAGTTCCACCCAAATCCACAAAGCTCCTTACTCTTGTGCCATGACCCATGGAGACAAATTTGCTAGCCAAGTGGAAGAATGAGTGGTTACATCAGGAAGGGCTATCGGCACTTACCCTAGGGCTTCAGTGTATTGAAGCCATTATGAAAATTGTAGGGAATACCTCCTCCACTTGCACAAACATCATAGGAAAGTAAAATAGGGGAATCAACACAAGTTGGTATGTAGGACATTGGGGATTGAACGCTCTACAAGCAGGAGGAACTACAATTCTACATCATGAAATTACTTGGGCCATGCATTTACACCTATGTCATGGAAAATCTAACTAGTTCGCATGGCTCGGACTGGAAATTAAAGTGTCAAGAGTCGAGCTCTCCCCCATGTGGAGACCCCTCTTTTTATGGCCATCACATGTTTCAATTTCAGCAATTGGAGAGATGAAGGTTATAGGGCCCTTCAACTTTGGAAAATTGGTTTGAGCTTCCAGGTGGACAGGCTTTGGAGACAACGTATCCCACTCACTGTCATGGTGACCCATCAAGGGAATCAAGGACAGATAAGCCCTGTCTCTGATGGCACTGTGGCCGAACTTCAGGTTCATTTTATGGCTTTGAATCTACATATGGACCTGCTGGCCACCCAAATCACAACAGCAATGGAGATAATAATAGAACACCGGTATCTGATTAAGAGGCAAACTGATGAAATAGAAATGCTGAGAAGTCAGTTGGAAAGTTTACAGCAAGTGGAAGGTCGCCCAGCTTCGCCCACAGCATCCTCAGTAAACTTGGTTTGTTCTCCCCAACAGCCCTGCTTGATTTGAATTTGGCTGTCACCTCGGACAGCATAGCTACTCTAGATCTTTTTAATGATATCGATACAGTGTAAGGTCATCTGATATGCAGTCAAAGTGTTGCAAGTACATGGGTGTTTTCTGAAGGGAGTATACTTTCAGACCTCCCTGCTACTTTGTATTTTGGTCCTGAGTAAGCAAATCTGTCGAGTACAGTATCTCTTTAGAAAAATTTTGGGGAATGACTGTACTACAAACTCTAATATGTAATCTGGCTATGTTTTTACTCCAACTTTGCTAATATAATTTATCAGTTACTGTTAAAGAAAAAAATACTATTTTTCCTAAAGAAATTCCCTTCTTGAAGCCAAAACTCTACAATGCATGTCACTGTAAAGAGTGTCATTTTGTTAATACCATTCGCTAGCCTTTCATAATATTAAGTTTTAACCATTTATGGTCAAGGACATGTATCAGATGATTCTAAGCTTCTGACTTTCAGATTGAATGATTCACAAAAAATCCATGAATCTATCTGGTCATTGGATTAGAAATATACAGTTCTAGGAAATGATGCCCAAGCAATCAGATATCCAATAGAAAGCATCAAGAATAATGAAGGCAACAAACAAAATAAAAGTTACTCAAGATACTGTGAAGCTCAACCATTTAGATTCATTCGACACAGGAAAGAGAAGTTGGACCTGCATGGACATTTGCCTGAACCACTGCTGTAAGTTTTCATCCTTAATCTTCTTTGAGAAAATCTGCACACAGATCAATCATTACTGTATTATACATAATGTTTTTACTTAAAGAAACTATAACTTTGTTCATTTCAGAGAAAAGAAGATGCACGTTGTTTCTTCATTCAGCTGGCAAACGTTACCATGTTATGAACCCTGCTTGTTAGAAAATAGAAGTGAAAAAAAAACTCATTGAAATGCATGTAAATTACTTAATTAAGTAGTAAAAGGATGCCTTAAATCCGTTATAACAACAATGTTTTGCTGTGAGGAAGCCAATGACACAATCCCAGAATAAGGAACATTGTAAGCAGGTAACCAGGTCCCTTCATGGATCAAAAACTTTTAAACAACAATGCTCATCTGAGACCAGTTTTTCTATAGAAAATTTCATTGGTTGGAACTGATCCAACTTTCCAACTAGGAGTCTAGCAAGGATTCTTAGCAACAGAAATGAGAGAAGCAGTCAGAATGCCCCTAGATGTACTCCTATAAATTTGGGTCCATTCCAACACCAATAAGGATCATGCTGATTTGCTGGTGAATCCACCTGAACTTCATATTATTTTAGTTGGACTTTCTACATGAAACTAAAGTAGTGATGGCAACTAAAACCAGTTATGGAAGCACATTTGCAAACATGCAGATGCACAAAATTCCATCCCTGCAAAGATGCTCGCTCTTAGAATGACTTATGCTTATATTAAGTTATACCTATCTTAGATTGCATAAAGAAGCCATTATTTTGGCAAGCATCTAACATAGTTTCACATATTCTACAATCAAATCAATGTCAAATTCATACCATGTCACGACTCGTAACCACAACATTCCTTGTGTTTACTGAATCGAAACTAGTAGACACACAAGCACCTAGACATACTGGAGACTTTATCTAACAGAGATCTGATTTTGCAGCCAGCAGCCAAGTTTCTCTACAAGAAGCAACATATGGGTGTCCTCTCTTTAGAGCAAGGATTTGACTCCAAAAAGGGTCTGACAACCTCCCTGTTTACAACATAAACAACAGTACTTCACAAAAGCATTTTGATGTCCACCAAAGCAGCTGAGTCCCGTTAGAGAAGCATAAATTAGCTGTAATTGTGCAGAACTACCTGAGGAAAAGTCAAAATGATAGTTGAAAAAAAGTTGAAAATTTTCCTTTTGTACCCCTCTGAGATGTGTAGTTGGCGCTGCTAGCAGTTCCAATTCCTAACCTCTTCAAGATTGTCTTGCTGTGGAGAAGGCTACAAACAGGGAATACTACGCGTATTATCACTTTGTGGGCTCCACATTGTTAATTTACCTGGTTATTCCAAGCTGTCTCCATTTCAGCTTCAGCAAGTTGTTGAGCAGATCTACTCAGCCATGGCAATTTGGGCAGCAAATTAATTCGGTCGATTGCTTGAGGAGGGTACACTTGCGGAAGTGATTTTCAAGAGGGTGCATTTTTTATGAAATCCTATTCTGTCTATCGTTTGGTTTTGTGAGTTACATGAGGTAGGGTACACTTCTCTAGGTGGGAAAATTAATGATGGGAGTTACACATGGGTGATAGAGTGAGTTATAACTGGAGTGACACTTTGCGTGGGATGCACTTCCCAGGAGGGGTGCACCACTCCTTTATGGTGCATCCCTTGCTGGGGGTTACTCTTCCTAAGATGGGGCACACTCTTCCTTCTTCACGGCTCATTCATTACTGAGTGCATGCTTTGGTGCACTCTTTCCCTGAAAATAACTCCTAGAATCCTGGAATACAAATAGCAAACAATAGTCCAGAAAACAACTCCTGGAATACAACTATAGCAAACAATAGCCCAGAAAACAAATCAGGTCACATACCTACCACATGCAGATCACCTTGTTGAAATTTCCATGCACCCTAGGTTAGGTTTACGACCTAGCTAGGAACAAAAAAACACTAGAGATGCCCAACTTTAAACACCTTTGCACAACAGATCAATAACAATACATAGATTTTATGGCCCAAGTTGTGTTCCTTATTAATCCATCAATAAGAAAATCATAAGGCTCCCGTACTAGGGATCATGGCCCTTTAAAAACCCCAACACAATGCCATAATATAAGTCTGTCCTTTGACTAAATACAATTAGGGCTTACGCCTAGTCCATCACGCTCTCATATACACAAATAATGCATTTAGATAACAAAGCAGCTTACCTGGCCAGCCTGCTGTCCTTTTCAATCAGCCTCCTGAAGCCTTCTATCATCACTGCCCTGCTCCTTTAGGCCCCTAGCAAGTCTTCTGCCCACCTGGCAGCCTTGTTGTTCAATCTCCACCAGCAGTTGCTTCAATTGTGTTGATCCTTTAGTCCTTGGTCCCCTTACTATAGTTCTCAATCGACCCTGATTAGATTTTGGCCCCTTTTCTACTGTGGTCTGGTCCTTTAGAACTTCCTTTAAGCCTACGGGTTGCTATAGAAGCACTCAACCAGTCTCGACCTCTCCTTTTTAGTTGCAGCCAACATTAAACTCAGTCTTGGCTCTCCTAATCCAACCCTAACAGACCTTGGGTAGGTCTCCAACATCCTCGACCCTGCGGCCCTTTGTGGTCCTCAACAACCACCTGCAGCCCTTTATGGCCCCTCTACAGCCCTAACTGCAACATAAATACTCAGCCCTCTGCAATCCTCGATGACCACATGTGGCCCTTTGTGATACCTTTGCCGCCGTAGCTATGGCCTGAATACTCAACCCTCCTCCTTACAGCCTTGGCCTCTCCTAATCAACTCGCAACAGATCTCATTTCCCTTCCTTCTTGGCAGTGGCTTGTACCAAAACACCAACAATGCATTCCTAGGGCATGCAACCTTCTCTTGGTTGTCTCAGATCACACATAACATATCCTAACCAGCCTCTACCCTTAGATCTAGGCCTCAACCCTCCAAATAGAACTCCACTCAACCTCCTACAACATGTCCTTGTTGTAGCTATCCTCCAAGGTTTGCAACTCTTCTAGGGTTGATCTTTTACACAAAGGAAGTCACTTCTCACTTGATGTAATTAGCCTCTCCTTTGGCTTCTATATATACTTGTTCAAGGGGTGTGAAATCCCAAGGGTCATGTCCTTTGGCTTTGCTGGCCGTCCTTAACCTACATGACTCAAAATTAAATTAAATTCATTTTTTTGGGTTATAATCCCACTCCTTTGGGTCAAAACCCCCAAACTTTGGGTATCTTGCTCACAAGTTCTCTTTTTGTGGGTTTTCTCCACTTAGAAATATCTTCTAAGCTACCCAAATTTCAACACTCCCTCCTAGTGAGGAAGGTATTTTCACCACTACCTGGAAGTGGCCTTGCCTCTGAATCCGATCTACAACCACATCCTTCTAGAAGACCTGGATCTTCGAAGATACCATCCTTGTAGAAATCTCTAGCTCCATGACTTTCTCTTGCATGACCATGATTGTCCTCACCTGTGCCACATCTTCTTTTTGCATGATCCTGACCTTCCTTGCACAGTGCATGATTATCCTCGCATGTACCGTGACTTTCCTTGCATGCATCATAATTGTCCTCGCATGGTCTACGACCTTCCTTGCACCATGATGATTGTCCTCACATGGTCTACGACCTTCCTTGCACCACGATGATTGTCCTCACATGGTTCGTGACTTTCCTGTATGGCCTACAAGACTCCAATCTCTCTCTTGAACCCTGAAGGTTATACTTCCACAGGTGGCTAACTCTCCTTTGCAATCTCCCTCTAAAGCTAGACTCCCTCTAAGCCCACACAACCTCCCCTTGGCTCACTCTACTTTCCCTCTAGGAAAGTGTTGCAACTAAACTTGTGTCCCTTCAAGGTCAGTCCCGAGTTGCAGTTGAACATTGGGCCTAGTCCACTCTAGACCACCGCAATTCAACTCTATAAGTGTCCTCATCCTCCTAGGTCAAACACCTCATATGCACATGGCTCCACCGTTGAATGTGCAACTTAGCAACCCAATGAAGATACTAACTCACGATCAACCTGCCATCCACACGGAGCTACCTCGTCCATGCCAAAGTGTTCCTTGCCAAGCCACCTAAACTATCTCAACATACTTTGACAGTCAACGGAGTTTTCTCCACTCAAAAATACCTTGTTAGCTGCGGCCACACAATAACCTGCCACACAACATATTTTTGTGCATTGAGTTTTCCGCCAATCCACCAAAACTCCCATCCTACCTCGTTCACCAAACCAATAAAGACCACATCTCCATGTTCTTTGCTGAACCTTTTGCTCCATGTCTAGCAAACTGTGAGTTGGAAGCATTGTTTCTTCCTACTATAATCTCACAGCTCCCTACTAAAGTTGACACTTGTACACACTCTGATCTAGCTACCCTTCAAAGTAGCTCTGGTACCATGTTGAAATTTCCATGCACCCTAGGTCAGGTCTATGCCCTAGCTAGGAACACAAACACATTAGAGATGCCCAACTTTAAACAACTTTGCACAGCAGAATATAACAATACACATATTTTATGGCCCAAATCACGTTCCTTATTAGTCCAATAAGAAAATCATAAGGCCTTCATACCAAGGATCATGACCCTTTACAAAACCCAATACAATGTTATAATACAAGTCTATCTTTTGACTAAATACAACTAGGGTTAAGGCCTAGTCCATCGAGCTCTCATCTACCCAAATAAAACATTTAGATAACAGATCAGCTTACCTGGCTAGCATGTTGTCCTTTGTGGTCAACCTCTTGAAGCCTTCTATCATCACTGGCCTGCTCCTTTAGGCCCCTAGCAAGACCTCTACCTGACTGGATCTTGGTTGATTAATTTGGCTAGTCAAGGCTTTGACCTTTATTCATTGTTGATGTACCTAGACTATGCATCACTTTGTTGAACATTTGATGACAATCTAATAGAAGAAGAATCTGGAAAGGGTTTTCCCCCTTGTGGGGTTTTTCCCTGGTCTTTGACCAAACCTCTGTGTTTCTATTGTTCTTGGTTGTCTTCTATTGTGCATATGGTTTTATGTTCTATCTACAATTGCTTACTGTTACTGGGTGATTGAAAATATATTGGATAACTGATTGCTATTGGAAGAAGAAATTGTTATAAGTGATTGTTTCAGCATAGAACATTGGAAAATTAACATCTGGGACTGTTTGTTGACAAGGCTTTGTAGACACACACAAATGCCCCTTGTCAACTTCACAGGCCTACCCAGTGAAAGGGCCCAATCAGACCCATTATCCCCTGACATGTTGGGATAACCAAAGGATTTTTTTTTCAATTGTGATTATTATCACAGTCAGCAATTCCACAGATGAAATCTATGGTCTCCCATGGACATTTGGCCAAAGATACTCCCTACATTTGCTCAGCTCACTCGCATTGACGATTATGCTTATGAGGCTTTTTATTGCATATTGTACATTGGTATATTTCATTTGATTGCTCATAAATGGTGTACTTGCAATGAAGGTGGTGAGCATTGGTTTGTTGATGAGTAGTGTTGACGCAAAATCTAGCAAGCCTTGGAGAGGGATACCCTACAAGGCTAATATTAGACCTAGAGACAACAATGGGGTGATGGTCCACTGTCACCACAGCCAAACCCGCCCTGATCTTTACGGACTTTCACTGATGGAGGGAGTCTCAGTATATGAATAGGTCACCTAATACTAAATAGGTCTTCTAGGTATATGGTATAGGGTTCATTTAGCTTCAGAATAGTCCAGCAAGACGGATGGTTTTTACAACACTATTCTTTAATTTTTTCTACAGAAAGGCCTGAAATCGATAACCCATAGGGCCTCAAAGAAAATTTGAAAGCATCTGAAAATGATACAAGAAAAGGAGAGCTAAAAAAATAGAAGTTTCTTACTTTAGATCCAGAGAAGAAATCAGAGAGTTCCTGCATGCACTCTGCAGCGCGAGACCTGCACTGTTGCCAGTGAGCTTCCTTGTATTCCAGAAGTTCAGTATATACCTGTTTTAATTCAAACTCTAGCTGCAAACCAAAAGAACACGTGTACTGATCAATTTTCTATCAACAGAATAATGGCATTCCTTTATGAATAATGTAAACCATACTAATCTACAATGTAATTACAACTTGCCGAAAGACCAGAAGATGGTAGTTATTCATAGTCTTCATAAGCTTACTTAACAATGTAGGTATTACCTTTGCAGTTTCTAAGAAAAGTGACAGCAACTCATCTTCACTCACGTTGTGACTATTTCCCACAGCAATGATAGAGTCTCGAATTTTTTTGTTCACAGTCTGCATTTAGAACATTTGACATTGAACCAATCAAAAAAGGAAATCCCTTAAAAGGGTGATTCCATTCATAAGAAATAGCTCAAATTATGTCAGTATACATAATCTTAATATGTATTGCCACTTCTGTCAATAGCATTTGAATCAATAAGAAAAACTGTTCCTTGCTTATTAATCAAATTAGATTAACATCAATAACCATTTTCGTCTTAGCATCCTAGACTTGGTTAATTATGATGGCAAGCAAAAACATAAGTAAAAAAGCAAATTCAAGAATGACTTACAGATCGATGTAGTAGAAGCCAGCGAAGAGTGACATTACAGCTCCTCATAAAAGAAAGAAGATATTGAGTATTATTCATAACATAATCTTGGCTTAAAACACCGTCTGACAGAAGACTCCTCAAATCCATTAACAAATTCTTAACCTGCAACAGAAAATAGCATTACCTGAAGAGTTTTGTTCATTGCTGTGGCAAAAGCACACATAATAGATATGGCTTTGTCAGTCATGGAAACATAAAAAATGCAGTCTACTAAGGCCTTCCTACCAGGAAAACTATGTCTCTTCATTGACTTTCTGGCATGATCCCAGCATAGTCTCATATTTTTCTTGACTGAAATGGCACATATAAGTTCATGACTTGCTAGATGTCTTTCGTACAGATGCTTCCTTCAATCAAGTCGACTCTTCCTCGAGCAAATCAATGGTACTATGGACCAAGTCAAGCCACCAAGTAGCCATTGGAGTGGGACATTGAGCATCCAAGGGGATCGTTGGGAATTTTTGGGAAATTTATCCTCATTTCTTCAACTTTCGAGTCAAATGCAAGTGAAATGTTGTACTCTCAAGGGACTCGTGAACCAAGCCAACTTCCCAAAGTGGGAAAAAGACATTGTAATTAAATATTTTTATGAAAATATATTACTCAGTCTTTGACATGTGGATGACAAGTCAATCATTTTCCTAGAGGGGGGTGAAACTAGCCATTATCTAGCCATGAAAAAAAACTATAAAGGCTAGCCTCTCCTCTAGATGTCGATGTTGTTGATTTGTGAGATCATATTATGCCATAATAAAGAACTTATTTTGCAATCCTTCGTTTGGGTTAGATTTTCCTATATTTTTCTTTCTTGATTTATGTTGTAATCAGACTTAATATAAAATATTTCCATAATAAGTACAATCATACAGAAATTGGAAGGACAATCCATTAAGGGGCTACACACCCATACAAAGGTGGACTAGGTGTTAGTTTACTTCATCATTTTGTTGTAAGGGGATCACTTGGACGAAGCTTCAACTAAACTGTTGAGGAGATAGCTTCAACCAAAGATTAGAGGCATCTCACCAGAGATCACTCCTAGTTGGGTGTCAAAGGTTTGGATAGTTTCAGACATAGGTGGAGGCGATATTCTCTCTTCAAGCAACAAACACAAGGATTTAAAGGGAGAATGAATCACAATTAAATTTCCTCTTAACAAAGGCACAATATTGCTAATGAGGACTAATGTTTCCTATGTTTCTAGCCCTTCATAATACATTTGATGCAAAACATTTCAGCCTTATCATTCAACAAATAAAATCCAAATATATTATACATCAAAAGATAAATACCTTGCTTACATTGCCTTCAAGATCTTCAACAAAGCTCAAGGCAAAAGTCCCCAAATCCAACCATCCACTCAAGTGGAGAAGCAAACCCTTATATGGGTTTGAATTTAAATCCTTTTACAATAAACAAGTAATTGTCTTCCTAGATCCATTAGTTCTCCATGGAATACACAAAATATTACAATTTTCACCTCCTCAACAAACTTCTTAGTAAAAGTAGAAATGAGTTGTTGATATCCACATTCCTCTCCTAGAATAAAAAATAAAATAATCATCCTCTTCTCCAAGTAAGACAACATATAGAGTTCTCAAGTAACTAACTCCATGAGACAATTTCACATTAACAAAATAATGGTGTTAGTTAGCAACTACCTCCAAAAAGAGAGCTCGAAGGTAGGGTGTCTCCTTTGGATGAGGATTGACCAAGCAACAACCTAAGAAATAATAAATAACTCTCTCCAAATGTGTGCCCTTCAAACAGAGATCTCTCACGTTCAAGGAGTTAACCAACAATAAAATATTCCTAAAGCCACCTTTGAAGAATGTGCATGAATAACCACTTTGACAAGGAAATAATAAAATAAACTTTGACTAGATGAGTCATCCTTAAAGAATGTGCTATGTTAACCTTTTTGAAGAAGCAACATAAGGAGTGCGCCTTAGAGATATGTACCAAGGTTGCTACAAATCCCTTCAACCAATAATAAAGTAATCCCAAAGAAGAGTGTCACATAGTGAAGTGTGTCAAGTTTGTTAGATCCATGAATAACCATCTTCAAACCATGAACTAATCTTCAAAACCATGAGCACCAGAGCAGGGCACTTTAGGGAAGTGTGCAAAGGTAGTTACACCCCTCATCAAAATATTCCTCTATATGCGAAATCGCACCTAATACAAGAAGTGCCCTAGAAAAGTGTGCCACTTTTCAAGCAATAAAATAATATTATAGTGCAAGGATGCCTCAAAATATGTGCCAAGAAGCAGGGCACTCTAAGGAGAACCATGGTTTATCTCAAAAACTTTTCCGAATAAATAAACCAAGAAAAAGAGCTAGGGAACTCCAATACTAGACCTCCAAGTGATCAAAACAAAGTCAAACACCCCCAAAATCATCCTCAACATGTGTACCGTAAGGGAGCGCTCAACCAAGGGATGTTAAACATATCATAAGATGGTAAATGTGCGAAATGCACCCATATCTCCTAGGGTGTTCCATCCAGGAGGCTTCAAACCACACAAAGACATCAATAATCCTACCAAAACCTTGCAAAAAGTGTCGAAGTGCTAGGTCACTCAACCTCCATGAAGATTGATACATCATTACCATAACAAAAAACTTAAAACCTATGGTAAAGCACTCTTTGATTTCATCATCAAACCAAGGAGCAAATTGTAAACATTTGAAACTTAGGGAGACCTTAAGTTGATGAGTTCCACTCCATGAAATGCACCAATGGTAAATAAATATATTAATGCTAAGCAAAACCATTCATGAAACTCCAAGCATACCAACTCACCACCTAGAAGAACATTAGCACATGACAACACCTCATCAAACACCTTCTAGCAACCACCCAAGCATCAATAAAACCAAAAAATAGCAACATCTCTAAGCCAAAGCAAACATTTTTTCAATGGAATACACACCTTAGGGAAACTCTAGGGGTACTTCCCTTCATTTTGGGGATGGTACCTGGAGTAAACTGACTAATTGCAATTTTGGAAACCTAACCCAACAGGGGCATTCAATGAGGCCCAATAATACCACAAGGGCAACCAACCTAGGGACCTGACCCCGTGACATCCTACTTGTAACTCAATACCCTCAATCACTTGAGTTAACCCACTAGGCTAAGCCAAAGCACACATGCACTCCCAATCCAGCATTTGCATTGTACAAGCGCGATCCTTGTGATAGAAATCACAAGTGTTGTGATGAAAATCACAAGTAAAAGCCTCATCCAATATGAGGGGTAACAAGGCACTTGCCTATTTGTGAAGAGAGTGCCTTATAAGTAGAGCTCTCCAGCCCCCTATTATAAAACTTGATGTAATGTTATTGAATATTCATTGTAATATAAGATATATTTTATTCACAAAATACGTCGAAAAGGTATCGATAATGATGTATAGATAGTTGCAAATTATTGTTAGTGTTTCGGGTTTTACAAATTCTTGAATAATGAAAAAACAGAGGTGAGGAAGTTGGCTACCTAGACTCTCTATTCACATCACAAAAACAAATCATCAAGAAACATTAATATGTAGGAGCACTTCCTTAGAAAGCTTGGATTCACATCCACATTTCACTTGCCTATTAACATATGTAGTTATAGCAATGACTACACATTGCATGGACTATTGTGTGAAAAATCCTTGGTTTCTTCTTGTTACAAATCAATTTAGCAAGGTTGTTAAGGTCCTAACAACTCGCTATCATTAGCACATGGAAGATGAGAGGTCACTATCACATTATCCCAAATCCCCACTCTTTAAGCCCAACTTCCCTCGAAAAGGCTATGGGAGGATTCCTGTTTGATACCTCACCCAACCAAATGAAGACTAGTGCCTTAAATGGAGTCTATGCATGAGGTGGTGGAGTTAATTGCTTGTTGTCCCACTGGTTTCTTTGTACAAATATACAAAAACTACTTACGACCAGCAAGATATAACACTCAAATGCACAAGATATATCAATGTAAATAGTCAAAATGAGTGTACTAAAAATATGCTAACCAAATCTAAAGTTATTTCTATGATTGCAGTTTTGGCTAGAGAGGTTCTAGTGTTATTTTGCTTATTTTCCTGTGACTATGGACCATAAAATCTGCACAGACAGCAGCAAATCCGCTCCAAAATGACCATCCAAATAGTGCCTTAGCACTCTCGATCTAGGAGTGAAGAGACTAGAAGATGTTACTGTTGATTTGGGGTAGCATCGAATGTACTCTAGCCACGAAATTTGGTGGAGAGGTTGGGGCACATGAGATCTACAATACCCAGAAAGGGTTTGGGCAAATTCTAAACAGTTCAGGAGATATTAAAATAATTAATATTTTTAATGGAGTCCCTAAGTCTAAACTTAGGGAAAAATAAAATATTAATGTGTATTAATATGAAACTGTGTTAGAATGGTCCAAAAGACATGGATCAAGCCAGATCTAATCTTAGCTGTTGATTAGGGACTTAATCTCGGTCGTTGATATGTCAACAGGAAAAGTATAAGAGGAGGCTTGAGGGTCACTTGGAGAGCTCACCAAAGTGATCAGTCATTCTATTCTCTAGAGCGGGGTTTGCTAAGAGAGATAGAATTAGTGGTCGGGAGATGCAGCTGAGGAACATTTGAGTACAGAGAGACAGAGAGATAGAGAAAGTGTCGGGAGAGCAACGCAGTAGCCAAGGAGAGTGACACAAAGCCAGCCAAGGCTCATGCGGAGCTGCGCAGAGCCTCAGAGAGGCCAGCAATGCTGACATAGAGGGCCAAAGTGCTCACACAGGGCCTCCTAGGGCTGTCGCAGACCCATCCGGGGTGACGCAGGGCCAACGTGAGGCAGAGAGGGGTTGACACAATCCAGAGAGAAGCTGACGTTGGGGCTTATGGGGCAGAATTGTGCTGAGTAGATGCCAGAAGGATTATCCGGGGTTTCGGCCAGGAAATTTGTCAGAAACTGAGAGGTATTACTGCCAAGGAAATTCTCTGTTGGGTAGGCCAGTTTCAGCACCCAGATTGTACTCTAATATTGCTTAATAAGAAAACCCTCAGATAGCTACAGCCTACACCGGTTTTCCCACATTGGGTTTTTTCGGGGACATTACTCCAAAAATAATGGTGTCATATGGCATGTTTGTTTCTGTTTCTTTTAGTTGTTGATCTGTAATATGTTGAGCATGCGCTAGTGTTTATTTTCAGTATTTAAATTGTAAATAACTTGTTAAGTAAAATAACAAGTAGGTAGGAATAAATCAGATCAAGTGCATGGAGGGTTTCTAACTAAGTAAACTTAGAAACTTCAACATGGTATCAGAGCATGATTGCTGATCACAGGACTAAAGGACATCATCTGAGAGGAGCAATAGTAGCAAAAAATAGTTGTCTTGAGGTGACAGAAGCTATTTCTAGCAAAGCAACAACAAGGAATGGTAACATAATGCATGCGTCATCAAGGGTGAGTCAGGAAGAGGCAACGCAGAGGCTAAGGAAGCCAAAAGAAGCCTCACGCAGAGCCACACAGTAGCTGGGAGGGCTGACGTGGTTGGCTGAGGAGGCCGGGTTGCTGGTGCCGAGATTGCGCAAAGCCTAGCAGCTCTCACCTTCAAGTTGCTGGGGTTTAGAAGGTTGCGGGAATATTGCAGAGTGGAGTTGGTGAGGTACTGTAGTCAGAACAGTACCTGACAGAGCAAAGCTAGAGGAGTTGCTACCGAGGGTTTCTAGCAGAGGAACCCAGATCAGTGGTGCGATTGCACAAGACAATCAGAGTAGGGGACATCTTGACAGCAGCAGAAGGATTTCCAGGAGGGAAATCAGGACACAAAGGGAGTCCAAAAGAGAACTTCTAAACGGGAAGTAGAGACTCAGAGGAGTCGAACAGAGAACTTCCAGGAGGGAAGTAAAGGAGCATCATGGCACTACACGGAGTAAGAGACCAAGATAAATTGGACGAAGCATCGAACTTCACAGTTTGGAAGGCTGGAATCTTATCCGTACTTGACAGGAATCGTGTCAAGAACTTCACCTTAAAGGTAATAGCTATCCCCAGTCAACTCCAATGATAATGACAAGTACAAGGAGGCGATGGCGAGGGACAAGAGCATTATCGTTGACGGGGTCAAGGATCACGTAGTACCACACATAACCGAGAAGAAAACGGCATTTGAGATGTCGGAGGCTCTCAAGAAGCTGTTCCAACATACTTCTGTGCAGAGAAGAATGCTGCTTGAGAATCAGTTGAGGTCGTATCAGATGAAGAAGGGAGAATCGATTGACACCTTCGTCAGAGGACTGAATGAGATCCGAGATCAGTTGACTACCATAGAGGCGACACCAAATCAGGAGCTAATGGTGAGGACAATACTGAATGTTGTCTCAGAAGACTGGGAGGTGTTTGTCCAGAGTATACTAGGCAGAGGGACTCTCCCACCTTGGGACAAGATGTGGGCAGCTCTTCGCCAAGAAGAGATCATACGACAGTGGAAGATGGGTAGCAGCAGCAAGGGGATTAAAGTCAAGCAGGAAGAGGAAGATGTGGCCCTAGCATCTAAGGGAAAGCGAGAGAAGCAAAAGATCAAGTGCTTCCACTGTGGGGAGCTGGGTCATTATGCAACCCAGTGTCCAAGGAAGAACAGTAAGGGAGAGCCTTCAGAGACTAAGGCAGCGCCAGCACAGGCAGAGAAGGAAGTTTTGACAGACAATGATTGTGCCGTGAGTGCACACGCACCACTTGAGCGGAAGTCGGGAGACATCGAGTTGTAGTCAGGTGGACTACAGGGAATGAGGGGCAGGATCCTCGAGGTACCCAGCCTCTTGGATTAGACCTTGCTATGAGAGCCCTGTAGAGGAGTAGCAGGACTGGCTGAGTTGGGTAGAGACGGGTGCAAATGAAGCAGCAGAGATCTATAGTGCAGGGGTCCCGAGACAGTTTCGCTAGCAGGCTGCAGCAGTGCGAGAGGCACATGAGTGTTGCACCAATGCAGGATGGCACAGAGAGGTGTGCAACGGTGCGAGATGCAGGGCATTGTTGCAGCAGCGTAGAGGTCAGAGAGGGAGCACTTGTCAGTGGTAGAGGGAGCTTCAGCATCAATGGGTGTCTCTAGCCCAACAAGGAGGTCAGATTGGGAGATCAGTTACTTACTTCTCAGTAACTGAGTTGCAGTGCAGCAGTGGGCAGCATGATGCAGCATGATGAGAGGAGGTGCAATGCGGATGCAGTGCTGGGAGAAAGGACCAGCAGCAACACAGATGCAGAGGGAGTTGTCGTACAGATGTAGTAGTGGCAGTGGGAGAACCATGGGTAGTTGTACAGGATGCAACAGTGTAGAGGATGTTGGGCAAGAAGGCCTAGCATCAGCACAGGTACCGATGCTAGATGATCAGAGTAATACTCAATGAGGAGTATAGCTAGAGCATAGTCCTCGCTAAGAGGGAGTGTTGATTTGGGGTAGCATTGAATGTGCTCTAGCCACGAAATTTGGCAGAGAGGTTGGGGCATATGAGATCTCCAATACCCGGAAAGGGTTTGGGCAGATTCTAAACAATTCAGGAGATATTAAAATAATTAATATTTTTAATGGAATCCCTAAGTCTAAATTTAGGGAAAATAAAATATTAATGTGTATTAATATGAAACTGTGTTAGAATGGTCCAAAAGACATGGATCAAGCCAGATCTAATCTTAGCCGTTGATTAGGGAGTTAATCTAGGTCATTGATATGTCAACAAGAAAAGTATAAGAGGAGGCTTGAGGGTCACTTGGAGAGCACACCAGAGTGATCAGTCATTCTATTCTCTAAAGCGGGGTTTGCTAAGAGAGATAGAATTAGTGGTCGAGAGATGCAGTTGACGGGCATTTGAGTACAGAGAGATAGTGTCGAGAGAGCAGCGTAATAGCCAAGGGGAGTGATGCAGAGCCAGCCAAGGCTCATGCAGAGCCACGCAAAGGCAGCCGGAAGCTGCGCAGAGCCTCAGAGAGGCCAGCATTGCTGACGTAGAGGGCTAGAGGGCTCACGCAAGGCCTCCCAGGGATGACGCATACCCATCCGGGGTGACGCAGGGCCAGCGTGAGGCAGAGAGGGGCTGATGTAATCCAGAGAGAGGCTAAAGCTGGGGTTTCTAGGGCAGATTTGTGCTGAGTAGCTGCCGGAAAGATTATCTGAGGTTTCGGCCAAGAGATTTGTCAAAAACTGAGAGGTATTACTGCCAAGGAAATTCTCTATTGGGTAGGCCAGTTTCGGCACCCAGATTGTACTCTAATATTGCTTAATAAGAAAACCCTCAGATAGTTGCACCGGTTTTCCCACATTGGGTTTTTCCGGGGACATTAGTCCAAAAATAATGGTGTCATATGGCGTGTTTGTTTCCGTTTCTTTTAGTTATTGATCTGTAATATGTTGAGCATGCACTAGTGTTTATTTTCAGTATTTACATTGTCAATAACTTGTTAGGTAAAATAACAAGTTGGTAGGAATAAATCAGATAAAGTGCATGGAGGGTTTCTAACTAAGTAAACTTAGAAACTTCAAAAATTACATATACCCTTTAGGATCACACCAAAGCCTTTTTCTAACAACATAATGCAATTTTCAACAAGTTGGAAACTGAATTGTTGAGGTCAAGGGATCAAATCCCACTTGGTAATATTAACCCTTATACTAGCACAAGTACATATATATCTATTGCAACATTTTCTACCCCAGTGTAAGCCCAAGGTCACAAGTTAAAGCCTTTTAACAACTCTGTGAGGTCCTATATTAAGTATCCTTGACCTTATGTTGGTCAAACCATGGTTGGTCCTTTTAAGTTCATTTATGTTCCTTTCATCTTGGATAGGATTGGAGAACCGTGGATGGGCTTACATGAGGAATCATGGTTTTAGAGGAGCATTGCTTTTGTAAGAGTGATCGCCAGTGTACGGGACAGTCCAGCCCATGTCTTTTGCACCTTTGTCTTTCAACATGGTTATGAGTCTATTGAGTCTATAGGTGGCCTTGTCTTTGGTGTAGTATCCCTTAGATACTTCTCAGCACATGGCAATCTCACAATTAGCAACATTTCTTACTTTCGAAGGTAGTTCATGCTTCCCAATGCAAAGTGGTCTTGGAAGTCAAAAACTCAACTTGGTCCTATATTGCAGAGCCTAATGAGAAGATGGCATGCCATGTGGAATTTTCCAATTGGTGAAGGCATGCTCAAGTTATGGTTGGTAAAAGTTGGTCAACAGGTAATACAAATTTCTAGGCATCATGTCATCTCCTCAGCAATTTGTTACATTCTAATTTTGTTTTTATTAATAAAATTACAAACAAGTTTTTCAAGGAAAAACAAATCATAATATGCATATCACATTAAAAAAATAATAATAATAATAACTCATATTCATGACCATGATATTTCAGAACATATAATTAATTAACACATAAAAACTTAATAAATTTAATTAATAAACGTATTAT
>APFE030158473.1:71315-103283 GCA_000404065.3 Pinus taeda
TATCATCAATGCTATGCATATCACATTAAAAAATTAAATTATAAAAATTATAAAATATGTCAAAGAAAAATGCCATGCAAATATGTAACAATATGTATTATCATGATTTTATTAAAATTAAAAATTAGAATATTTCTATATATAGAGATGTGGACTTTATATAAATGTAAATAATATTATTAAGAACCAGCATAGATCCATCTCAACTCTAGATCTACCAAGTGTCGAGAGAAATCAAATCTCTAAAGGTGCAAAACCTTTCTGAAGTTTTGCACTCAAAAAGAGGTTTGCATCTTAAGAGATTTGATCCCTCTCAGGGCTTGGTAGATCCAGAGTTAAGATGGATCTAAGCTAGTTGTAAAAAGAGATAGAGTTTAAACCTATATAAAGGTGTACTCTCTCCATTTGTAAGGTGTGAATGAAAGAGCTTTCAAGCTTTGGAATAAAATGCTTTATTCTTTACCTAAGCTTTATTCCGCCTCAGGATCATGCAGCCAAACTCCTCGTTGCATCCAGATGACTTTGATAGCAAGTCAGCGCCAATGTCACCCCCTCGTTCTCAGCTATCAAACTCTAGCACTCTTGACATCACCAACCTCCAGCCCTAGACTTATTAAATTATCCTTCTCTATGATCTGGTTATATACATGTTTATGAGGTTGTTCTATTATTCTATCCTTCTTTAGTTCATTTTATCTTAGATTTAGCTTTGGCATTTTCTAGGAGTTGTGTTTGCACACCCACATTGCACTCGTACTCGTTGTATCCTTCTGTCCCATTCACCTATTTATGGTCATTCGTTGGACATTAATAAAACTATCTTATCTTATCCTATGGTGACAATTATAATTCATTGTTAATGTGTGGCACATTGTTCTTAGAGTGTCATTGGAAGCTATCTTTGTAGGTTTGTGGATGCTAGAGTCAACACACAGACCATAGAGGAGCAAGGTTGCTACATTGGAAAGAGTTGGGTGTGATAGACACTTTTCTATTCCTTAATTCCTTTTATGTTGCTCACATTATGCATTTGAAATCATTAGATTCATTACATCTATAAACAATCTTTAAGTAGGCACCGCCCTTAGTGTTGTCTTGACAAGTGGAACTTTGATAGACCCTATCCCCCATGGAATTTGTGATCTCAATGCCTAAATTGGCGCTTTTGTTGTACACGTCACTTTGGCTTCCTACAGCCCCTAATATTCATCAAGAACAATCCTCTAGAAGAGCCTAACTAGACCCCATAGCCAAATAGATAAGGCACTAATCTTCCCTTTCATCCATCACCCAAAAGTTATAAAATCTCAAAACCGTTTTTGTTTTCTAAGCTCTTTGTTGCTCCCACTCCATACTATGACACATTGAGCTCACTTAAGCATAAAGAAACCTCCCTTGACTAGAATCCTTCTAGCCTAGGGTGGAAAAGGAAATATTATTGAGGTGACAATGGGTAGTGTTGTCGCACAGATTGTCCACGCAACGCAACAATGCTCAAACCGGGGGCTGTCACCCATCTCCCCAATCTCTCCGTTTAAGTCGTCTCCCAGAAGCAGGCTAAGGGGGGTAGACCTAATGGGATAAATGAAGACCAACTGGGAATCAACTGGTTTGGGAGACACAGCAAGGGAAAACCAGCACCTGGTCAATTTTTTAGAATTTGATAGATCTTTAAATGCTTAAGACCAGTGCCTTATGGAGTTAATGAAAACCAAGTAATGAATTAGTTGTTGCTGCTTATGAAGTAATTTAATGATTGCTTGAAAATATTTACAAAATATCAAACATGTCACGAGCATTATATAATCCAAGAAACGATTAATTTCACCAGATGCAAAATATAGATGCGCAATGCCTTAGCAATTAAACTTCAAAAGATCAAAATTCATTACTCAACCATGAAATTCAAATGCTAACCAGCCCATAAAATGATTCACCACTTTTCAATAGCTAATCTTTAAATAAACATTTAAGTGCATTTAACTATAGAGAAGTGGAACATAAATACCACAAAAGACACCAAAATAAATTTTCAATTTTTAGTTAATCTTTTCAAAAAAAAAAAAATTTATTATATTTTTATATTTATAAAATTCTAAGTTAAAAAAAAAAAAGACTAAAATCTAAATAAATATTTAAATCTAAATGAATAAAATCTAAACTATAAAACAAAATTCTAAATAAAAACCTAAGAATAACTTTTATGCTTTTGGGATTTATTTTTTATATTTTTTATATTTTTTTATTTTTTTTTTTTTATTATTTTTTATGATATAAAGTTCTAATCTAAACTAAATTAATCTAAACTAAAGCCTAAATAAACAAAAAAAAAAAAAACATTTTTATGCCTTTTTATATTTTTTAATACTATTTTTAAAATCAAAATCAAAACTAAACTAAATCTAAAATCTAAATCAAAAATCAAAAAAAATTGAAATTTTTTATGAAACCTAACTAAATAAAATAGGAAATAAACTAAAATATAACTAAACCTACACTAAATAAAGACTAAAGATTATAAAACCTAACATATACATGAAATCAAACTAAAAAAAAAAAATCCAACTCTAATCGTAAAGCACCTATACAATAATAATAAAAAGAAAATCGAATGCTTCGTTTTGGTGTTGTGCGTGTGCAGGTCCAGACAGTGGAGGGTTCAAAGGCTGTGTGCGGAGCTTGGGCGAGGGAGATGAGACAGCGTGCAGGATAGAAAAAGGAGCAGAAGGAATGTGTGGAGCAGGGGTTTGTTTTGCAGGTTGTGAGGGAGCGAATGAGGAGCTGCGGATATGAGGCAAGGGAAGACAGCGAGGATAGGCAGCATGTTGAGTTGTAGGAGTTCGTGGCAAGGAGATGGGCAGATGGAGGCAGCGTGAAGGGAATGAGGAGGAAGGGTTGCGGGCAAGGCAGGGGATGGATAGCAGAACACAGAGGGAAAGGGCTTGAAATCGTAGCAAGGAGGAAAAGGCAATGATTTCGTGCAGCTAGAAAGTGTGACGACTGCTACAAGATGCATGTAGGATCAACAGCGAATTGAGAAGTCGTGGAATGGAAGGGTTGCCCCTCGTTTGCACGTGAGAGAAGAAGTATGGGTGCAGTTTGAAAGAAATATGACAGTAGCAAAACCCTTAATGAATTTTTTGAAAATAACTCTGCTGGACAGTAAACAAAATGGAAAACCACTGCCAAATAAAACCCTGAAATTTCCAGATTAAAATGTTATATTCTGCTTCAGGATTTATTAGTAAACCCCAAAAAATTTCTCTAGATTTGGACAAGATCTGAAACCCTGGACTGCAAAACGATGCACCTACAAAAGCTAGTTGTGAGGCCAGATCTTACCCCCCAGGGCCTAGATCTAGCTTCCAACAAGAAACTTTTACAATTTTACATCTCAAAGGGGAAAACCCATTTGACATAAACCCTCATAGACCACCCAGTTCTGCGACACAAATATAATCTAGCAGATCAAGCAATTTGTAATAACCTAATCAAATAGTTAGGATTATTTCCAAATTACTTTTACAGAGACTCGAAGCACACTAGGATTCTCTTAAGATTCTAATGACAAAATCCATTCCGGCTTTGGGGTTAGGCTGAAGGAAAACTCTGTCGATCATGGATTGGTGAGACAAAAAACCTTCTGGAGAGTAGATTATCACTAGAAAATTAGGTTAGCCTAGGCAATTTACATACATGACTCAGATCTGCTAAGATTATTTACAATTTACACATGCAGACTGGGTTTACAACATAACAAGATCGAGCTAATGATGATAGTCGAATGGCACGGACACGTCGATCAAGCACTATCCCTTTTGCGAAAAAAGAGAGGGTACTGCTATGGGTAGTTGACACGTAGTGGTCAACAAGTACTTTTCCTAAGATGCCCTTGGGGTTTTGCAACAAATGCTTAGGGACTTTTGCACCAATTGAGAACTTGGGAGGTAACAAGGTGATCCTCGCATTAGTGGCCATACAAACCAATTTTTAAGTTTGCAACAAGATGTCATGAAATCTCCTCGAACATCTTCAAAGCTTTTTGCCACATTACACAAACTTAAGGATTTTGGAGGAGTGCAAATCATGTCATTTAACATTTTGCAAAGTTGAGGCGTACCATTTTTTGGCATAATATTTGAAATCTCACCTTGACTAGAGCCCTTCTAGCCTAAAGTGAGAAAGGCAAGACTATTGAGGTGGCAGTGGGTTTGCCTAAGTTTGGGGTTTCACAATGTATGCTTAGGGCTTTTCCACCAAGTGAGAACCTGGGAGGTAACAGGGTGAACCTCTTATTGGTGGCCTTACAATCCAATTTTAGGTTTACAACAAGATGTGTCAAGAAATCTCCTTGCAAATCTTCAAAGATTTTTGCCATGTACACAATATTAGGGATTTTGGAGGAGCACAAAATTCATGTCATTTAACATTTTGCAAAGTTGAGGTGTAATGTTTTATGGGATAATGTTTGAATAGAATGTACAAGGCGTCCACAAAATGTCAACCTTCCAATACTGACACTAAGTATTTGATGTTATTTTAAAGGTTATGACATAGGAAAGGTATAATACTCAAGAAAACTATGAAAAGCTCCTACAAAATCCTTGGTGCAGTGATTATAAGTAATAATGTAGATTTAAGGTTACTGTGGTTCTCATCAAAGTCTGAGATGGCATTTAAGTCATAATTCAAATTTTTTACAAATATTCTGTTCCTTTCTCCCCAAGAAACATGAGTAGTAATTCAGATCTTTTACAAATATTCTGTTCCTTTCTCCCCAAGAAGCATGAGTAGCTGAATGCAAATAACAGAGACACCAAATGCATCAAACAATTGACCAGTACTACTAATATTTGATTTATCCTACTTTCTTAAGAGTGGTTACCTGGAGTTTTCATGGCAAAATAACAAATGATAAAGGAGAAGATAAATTAGGATTTTACCATCCCTTTAACAACAAATATACTCAGGATTATAGATCATCATTTTTTGCATATACAATTCATTAAACACCTAAAAGGTAGAAAGCAAGCAAAAGATATTAAAATTTGTAATGAATATCTATGCATGTCCTGCAACCATAACTAACCTTGGAGTAGTGTTTGTCAGAAAGATCACGAATTGTTGCTGGTGCAAGAGTAGAGGACAATGCAACCTTTGCAGCCTTGTATCTTTCCCATGAAAAAGATAGATCCACAGTGAATGCCATGAAAACTGGAAGGATCCAGTTATCTTTAAAATATCTCTCCACTATTTCCCTCATTACATATCCATTGGTAAGAAGTTCTGGAGAATAACACAATAGTATAAATATACAGCCAGCTTGTGATGCCAATGCAGTGCTCCACTGATCGGGATTTGGATAGTGGCGAATTTGATTGTACAAGTCATCTGTGCGCAAGTGACTAATCAGTACATCCACAATTGGTTTGCATATAGGGAACCTTCCAAACAAGTCTTCTGGTTTTTGAATTAAAATCATAGTTGGCGTCACTGGTGATGGGGAAGCTTGACGAAAAGGAACAAAAGTGGTTACAGATGATAAAGGTGAGGCAGATACAGGAGAAAAAGTACGACATAACGTGCATAACAGATCTATATTTGAAACTTCTGAAGAACGCTTGGTACGAAAAAATGCAACAAGCAGTCGCTCCCTCACACCACCATTTAAACGGTGCTCCATCAAGAGTAACAGAACTCCAAGAAGAACTAAGGCTTCCACTAACAGTTGTCGCCCATCCTCATTCTCCATAACACTCTCTATGGTACTTTGCACATACACTCCTTCCTGTCAAAAGAAAGAAATGAGGCTCACAGTAGTTCCCCATAAAAAGATGATGTGAACTAGAAGATAAGACCAAAAGAGAACAAAGCCATAAGTGCTAGAATGCATGCAGATAGCCATAATATAAAACTGATGACAAATTCTTCCTTAAACATAACTAAGCCATAAAGGACATTTGCGACGTATATATTTGCAAAAGAAATTTCATATTTTTTTTTTGTAGAAGGAAACTTAAAGTTGAACTGGACAGATCTAAGATTCCATAAAGCAAAAGGTATGATGAAATTGAAAATGGAATCACATTGAAACAACTTATTTACTCAAAAAGAGATTAAGTGGGAGGACATTTTTTTAGCATAGATAAGATAAAACAATATTATTAATACCAACGTGTGCCAAACCTCAATAATAACGAAGGAAAAGGAGATATGAAGGTCAATAAGAAACTACTATTGAGTCCATAGAGAAACGATAAGGAAAAGAGGGAGTAACTGAATGAAATAGATACAAGTACATCTATCTCCTCAAATCCAACAAATACATGGAAAAGAAATCCAGGACGACATCTTATGATGTCACCCCCACACTAGATAGCTTTCCAACTGAAAATAATGATTATAACAGAGGCGCTAGAACTCCTTTGAATTTCTCAGGAAGTTCAAAGTTGTAGAGTGTTTTCCCAACAATCAACAATCATTCCACATTCATATCTTTAGCCCCAAAAGAAAAGCATTGTACACATGGCTAAGATGGGGTGCCCAATTTCCAATGCAAAGTTGCTTTGCCTACACAATACATCAGAAAAAAATAGCAAGCTAGCTTCAATAGTTTCCATATGGTACCAAAATCATGGAGACAGTGGACAGGTAAGAGAATGCCATTTGGATACAATCAGCCAAGAGACTCTGATAAGTGTCTCAGGATTCCTTAATGAAGAAAAATGCACCCTCCAAAATTATGGTTATCATTGGAGTGCTGATAATACCAACAGAGTGGATAGAAATGATGTTTCAAGAATGAGCATGATTTGAAGAAAAAAAAAAAGAAATGATGATGGTAGAATGAGGGGGGGTTCTTGATCCATCTAGCATGACATTTAAGAATCAGAACAAGTAACATCTTTGTAGATTCAGTACCAACCATTCTTTGCTTACTGTGTGAATGGATGTCCTTCACTCAGAAGTTCACATAGATTCCTTAACCATTCCAGCAGGCCTTGGTCTGCTTCCAGACAGATTGTCAGTTGGCCCTTCTGGCTCTACTGGAGATATCAGGCCTCAGAGTCAAACTTCAAAGTCTCTCATTCTCAATGTTTTCTTCTCACAAGTTATCTCTCTGGATAAGATATCTCTGCGACTGTAATCCTGCTTCAGGATATGTTGGTTTCAGGCTTTCATTATCTTTTAGTCGCCTGGTGGTAGGGACTTCAGTTTTCTCTTCAGTCTCTCCATGACTCCTCCCCATCCAACAAATATTTTTATGCCATCAAGTAAAGAAGGTGTTTGTGGATCAAAATGGACAAAGAATTTGGCATGTTTCCTGAGGGTTTCATTACAGGGGGTAAGAGAAGGGAAAGGCCTAAAAGACAATGCATCTGCATCCTAGGACAAGCATGATTATGTAAAGAAAGCAAAACTAATAGGTGAATAATATCTTAAAAAACATTTTTCGACATGTAAGGATTCAATCCCTGACACAAAGACGGATCCTAGCCAAAGGGGAAGAAAAGGAAGCCAATATCCGGATCACTGCAAATCTCTCAGGCCAAACCAGTAAATCATTTTCCCTGGTACCCAGGCTATACCATTTGGAGAAGAACCCTTTAAAAATAGCATTGGAGTTGGACTTTCACATTCAGCCTTTCAGGACATCTTGCTGGGTCAGTGGATTAAACCAAAGGACAAATTCAATGATGCTATAATCAGGCTTACTAAGTGGACCATGGAATGTGTTAAAGAAGCACTGGTAAACAATAACCAGAATGAAGAATGGAAAGATGAGATGGAATTCAAACATCAGTAAGTTATGGAGCAGTTGGAAGAGATGGGTAGTATTATCTGCTAAGTTGTACCTAGCAGAATCTGAAGACCCCATGGCCCAATGTACAGGGCACTCATCATTTTATTTTGAAAAGTTCAGAAGTAAGCAAGGCACCTATGCACCTTTCTCTCTCCTCTCTCTACATTCTCTCTCTAATTCCGCCCCCCTGCAGGGAAATTGTACTAAATGTCGCTAGCATGATGAAATTTGTAACAAGCTTAGGCAAGTTGGGACCCGGTTATCGAGTCTGCTCTAGAGCGTTTTTTTTCACTCAGCTAATTATTCTCGCTTTTCAGCAATGAATAACTAGCTGACTTTTTTCACTCACACACCCCCAAAGCTGGAGCGCTGCTTGAAAACTGGGCCTTGGGTCTGTCCTAATGCCTAGAGTCGATGTATATTACAATGCTAGGTCATATCTAAAGTGTTGCTGAATTTGACTAAGTCTTCATAGGATTTTTTAATTAATTAAAATTTCCCGCAGGATGAGATTTTAATTAATGCCTTATGTAAAATTGTAAATAGGTGAGCCTAGAAGATGTTGGGGGCATATAAGCTCTAAAATTCATGCTCTCCATCCCAATATTCTCCTAAGGTACACTTTGGGGGTCAAAAAATCAATTAAACCCCACGAAATCCCACTTTCTCTAAAGTTAGTGGCCAAAAGTGGAAGAAAATATCAAAAAAAAATAATAAGTATTGGACACATCTATTATTTTTCCAAGTCAAAAGGTCAAGGAAAATGATGTGTCATTCAAGCTTAAGTCAAAGGGTAGTTAAAAGGCTGATTGGGCAGCCAAGTCATCACCAAGCATGAGTTCTTAATGAGGCCGTATTGACAGCCAGTCATGGGCCCACGAAATGCCATCTCAGCAGGTCGAAATATCCTTCCCTTCCTCATGGATTTGCCAGCAGTGATTAAATATACGTTGGAGGGTTTAATTGAGATGATTGTGGGAGTTTGTCTCCACCTTAACTCAGCCTCTTTTGACACCTGTTCACAGCCAGTCTCAAAGCATCACTCTGACAGACTAGGAGAGATATACAGGCCCAGTTTGGCAGACCACATGCAGCCTTGGATACACAGCTTGTTGCCACGAGTTTGAAGTCAGTTTTAGCACATGTTTGAATGCACTTTGGTGGGAACTAGCATCCACACATGTCAGCCATTTAAGGAACTCACACCAGCTCAGGGAATTTATACTCATATGCAGGGCATCTTGGCAGTGACCCACAGGAGATTCACAGCAGTCATTGCTACACATGTAATTTGACTTGCTACATTAGGATCTTCACCCACTTAACAGCAGATTAGGGCTGCGTAATAAGGACCTTGGGACAGCGGATTAGGGCCACTTTCATGCTGTGTGTAGGTACTGCTTTTGACAGCTACAGGTCTCCCTTTTAACTGCGGCCAGATCTCCTTGTAACTGCAGCTAGGTCCTTAGATGACTGCGGATTAGATCCCTCCCTTGGACTGCGTATAAATCTCTTCCTTGACTGTGTCTAGGGCACGTTAGAACACCAGCTTATGACACTTGTTAGAACTGCGGCTAGGGCTTCATAAGGCCTCCTCTGTACAGCATATACGTGCCTCCTTTTCCTAGGGCACCCTTAAATGCTGTGGCAAGGAGCCTCCTTTAGCTGCCTATAGAACCCTCCTTGACTGCGTCCTAGGTCTCTTCTTTCTCTGCGGCTATGACTCCTTCAGGACAGTGTTTAGTTCACTTAAGAACAGCGACTTAGGGTCTCTTCTAGACCTGCGTTTAGGGCACATTGACAGCATTAGAACTTCTCCTTGCTGCACTATAGAAGCCTCCTCCATAACTGCATTGAGGTCTTTCTTCCATGACTGCGTTAAGGGCTAGGGCATCTCCTCTAGGGCAGCGTATAGACCTTCTTCCAAGGACAGCATATATGCCTTCTCTTCTAGATGAGTGACGAAATGACTTGAAGGCCACCTCTATTTATGGTGCAACGTTGAGGTTGAATGGGGGTAATTTGGTTGCTGGCCGACCTTGACGAATTGTCACATAACACAAATAAATTCATATCTCCATGAATACATGACGGAATCGGATGATATTTAGATCAATCCTACACCTCTCGACGAGAGGAATCCAAGACAAATATCAGCTGCCAAAAATAAGTAGACCCACATGGAGTTTGGCCCTAGTTGCCAATTTTAAGAATGACTTCTTCATGGTTTGAAGTTCTGGATTGGGTCTACTATGCTCAAATATTTCCTCATATTTTATATATAAAGTACAAAGACATTGGGGGTCTAGAAGGTGCTCTTGTCTAGCCTGTGATTGAGGTAACATGGTGTCATTGTTCTAATTTATTTGGTTATATCTCATATGCTTACACTCCTTGAGAGGCAATGTTGTCTAAGGGGACTGAACAGTAAGTAGTTGCTATTTATTTGGTAAATTTTGCATTTGATTTAACCCTTGTGTGTACTTGTTAATAGCACACTTAGTTTATTTTTCTTGCGAAATTTCCATCTATTGGCTAACAAGCTTGTGGAGAAGTTCTTGTGATTCAAGTTGTAGGTTATCCTCAAGAAATAGGTGGACTAGTGTTATTCATTCGAATACCAACAAGGGGATACCATACATTGGTTTTGGGAGAGGACTTTGAGAGGGCTTCAAGGCCCCAAGATTGGCTTCTTTCAGTCATAAATTTCAAGAAATATTTGGTTACTAAATTGTGTTTACTTTGAAAATCTAAGCATTAGGCTCCAATTTTAGACCACTGTCCCGACTCCGAAGAGTGATATTTTTTTGCTCCAAGAGCAACCAAGCTTCCTTGGTTCCCTTTGAGCAAATATAAAGTAGTTTTTTTTCACTAACTTCACTCCATAAATTTTATGTTAACCCTTGGTTTATGATGAGTTATGATACCCCTTTATTTGTTGATATGGGGTAGCATCGGATGTGCTCTAGCCACGAAATTTGGTGGAGAGGTTGGGGCACATGAGATCTCTAATACCCAGAAAGGGTTTGAGCGGATTCTAAACAGTATAGGAGATATTAAAATAATTAATATTTTTAATGGAGTCTCTAAGTCTAAACTTAGGGAAATTAAAATATTAATGTGAATTAATATAAAACTGTGTTATAATGGTCCAAAAGACAGGGATCAAGCCAGATCTAATCTTAGCCGTCGATTAGGGACTTAATCTCGGCCACTTGGAGAGTACACCAGATGATCAGTCATTCTATTATCTAGAGTGGGGTTTGCAAAGAGAGATAGAATCAGTGATCGAAGTTGCAGTTGAGGGGCAGTGAGTACAGAGAGAGAGAGAGAGAGGCAGAGATAGTACCGGAAGATAGTGCAGGAGCCACAGAGAGTGACACAGTAGCAGCCCGGGCTCACACAGGGCCACGCAGAGGCAGCCAGGAGCTGCACAGTGCTTCAAAGAGGCCAACGTAGCTAACGCAAGGCCTCCTGAGGCTGACGTAGGTCCATTCAGGGTGACACAAGGCTAGCGCTGGGCAGAGAGAGGCTAACGCAGTCCAAAAAGGCAGACGTTGGTGTTTCTGGGGCAGATTGGAGCTGAGGAACTACCAGAGGGTTTATCCGGGGTTTCAGCCAGAACATTTGTCTCAGACTGAGAGGTACTACTGCCAAGGGCATTCTCTGTTGGGTAAGCCAGATTTGGCACCCAGATTGTACTCTGAAATTGCTTAATAAGAAAACCCTTAGATAGTTGCACCGGTTTTCCCGCATTGGGTTTTCCCGGTGTCATTTTGTGTGCTTGTATCTATTTCCTTCAGTTGATGATCTATAATATGTTGAGCATGCACTAGTGTTTATTTTCAGTATTTACATCGTAAATAACTTGTTAAGTAACGGAACAAGTAGTTAGGAATAAATCAGTAAGTGCATGGAGGGTTTCTAATCGGTAGACTTAGAAACTTCAACATGGTATCAAAGCATGGTTGCAAATCACAGGAGAACTGAGGACATCAACCGAGCGGAGCAATAGCAGTAGAAAACAGTTGTCGCAAGTGATAGAAGTTGTTCCTAGCAGAGCAGCAACAAGGGAAGGGTGACGCAGTGCCTGCATCATCAAGGGTGACCCAGGAAGAGGCAGCGCAGAGGGCAAGGTTGGCAAAGGGAAGCTCACACAGAGCCACGCAGAGGGCCAGAGGGCTGTGACCCAGTTGGCTGAGGAGGCCGAGTTGCTAGTGTCGGGATTGCACAGAGCCTAGGAGCTCTCACCTTCAGGTTGTTGGGGTTTAGGAGGTTGTGGGAAAGTTGCAGAGTGGAGCTGGTGGGGTACTATAGTCAAAACAGTACCTGACAAGGCAAGGCCAAGAAGGAGGGAGTTTCTACAGAGGGTTTCTAGCCAAGAAATCCGAATCAGTAGTGCGGTTGCACAGACGATCAAAGTAGGGGGCATCTCGACATCGGCAGAAGGATTTCTAGGAGGGAAATCGAGACCCAGAAAGAGTCACATCGAGAACTTCCAGGAGGGAAGTAGAAGAGCAGCATGGCACTACACGGAGTAAGAGACTAGGACAGACTGGACAGAGCCTCAAATATCGCAGTCTGGAAGGCCAGAATCTTATCCATACTTGACAGAAAACGTGTCAAGTACTTTGCCTTGAGGACGATAACTATCCCAATCGACCTAGCTGAGAACGACAAGTACGAGAACAATGGCAAGGGCAAAGTGCATCATCTTTGACAAGGTCAAGGACCATGTAGTACCACACATTACCGAGAAGGAAATGGCAAATGAGATGTGGGAGGCCCTAAATAAATTGTACCAGCATACTTTTGTGCAGAAAAGGATGCTACTAGAAAACCAAATGAGGTCATATCAGATGAAGAAGGGAGAATTGATTGACATCTTCCTCGGAGGACTGAATGAGATCCGAGATCAGTTGACTTCCATAGGAGCCACACTGGATCAGCAATTGATGGTAAGGACAGCCCTGAATGCCGTCTCAAAAGACTGGAGGGTATTTGTCCAGAGTATAGTAGGCAGAGGGACACTTCCACCTTGGGATGAGATGTGGGCGGCTCTTCGCCAAGAAGAGATCAAACGACAGACAAAGGCGGGAAGCAGCAGTAAGGGGATCAGAGTCAAAAAGGAGGAAGGAGGAGATGTTGCCCTAGCATCTGAGGGAAAACAAGAAAAGCAGAAGAAGAAGGATCTCTGCAAGATCAAGTGCTTCCACTATGGGGAGTTGGGTCATTACGCAACCTAGTGTCCAAGGAAGAAGAGTTTGGGAGAGTCTTCTGAGACTAAGGCAGCGCCAGCAAGGGTAGAGAAGGAAGTGGAGACAGACGATGACTGTGCCATGAGTGCACACGCACCACTTAAGCGAAAGTGGGGAGACATCGAGCTGTAGTCAGGCAGACTACAAGAGATGAGGGGCAGGATCCTCGAAGTACCCAGCCTCTTGGATTAGACCTTGTTACAGGAGCCCGAAGAGGAATAGAAGGACTGGCTGATGTGGGTAGAGATGGATGCGAATGGAGCAGCAGAGAAAGCTACAGTGCAGGAGTCCCAAGACAGCGCGAGGCTAGCAGGCTGTAGCAGTGAAAGAGGCACGGGAGTGTTGCACTAGTGCAGGATGGCACAGAGAGGTGTGCAACGGTGCAAGATGCAGGGAGTTGTTGCAACAACGCAGAGGTCAAAGAGGGAGCACTTGTCAGCGGCAGAGGGAGCTTCAGCATCAACTAGTGTCTCTAGCCCAACAGAGAGGCCAGTTGGGAGATCAGTTACTTACTTCTCAGTAACTAAGTTGCAGTGTAGCAGTGGGCAGCACGATGCAGCATGATGAGAGGAGATGCAGTGCAAATGCAGCAATGGCATTGGCAGAGCCATGGGCAACAGCATGGATGCAGAGGGAGTTGTCGTACAGATGCAGCATTGGCAGTGGCAAAACCATGGGCAGCAGTACAGGTTACAGCGGTGCAGAGGATGATGGGCAGTGGGCCTAGCATCAGCAAAGGGACCGACGTCGGATGATCAGGGTGATAATTAGTGTGGAGTATTGCTAGAGCACAGTCCTCACTAAGAGGGATTGTTGATTTGGAGTAGCATCAAATGTGCTCTAGCCACAAAATTTGGTGGAGAGGTTGGGGCACATGAGATCTCCAATACCCAAAAAGGGTTTGGGCAGATTCTAAACAGTTTAGGAGATATTAAAATAATTAATATTTTTAATGGAGTCCCTCAGTCTAAACTTAGGGAAATTAAAAATATTAATGTAGATTAATATAAAATTGTTAAAATGATCCAAAAGACATGGATCAAGCCAGATCTAATCTTAGCTGTCGATTAGGGACTTAATCTCGGCCGTTGATATGTCAACGAGAAAAGTATAAGAGGAAGCTTGAGGGTCACTTGGATAGTACACCAGATGATTAGTCATTCTATTCTCTAGAGCGGGGTTTGCTAAGACTGATAGAATTAGTGATCAGAGTTGTAGCTGAGGGGCAGTGAGTACAAAGAGACAGAGAGGCAAAGATAGTGTCGGGAGATCAGCACAAGAGCTAGAGAGAGTGATGTAATAGCAGCTAGGGCTCACACAGGGCCACATAGAGGCAGCCAGGAGCTGCACAGTGATTCAGAGAGGCCAGCGTAGCTGACGCAAAGAGCCAGAAGGTTGACGCAGGCCCATTCAAGTTGACGCAAGGCCAGCGTTGGGCAGAGAGAGGCTGACGCAGTCTAGAAAGGCTGACGTTCGGGTTTTTGGGGCAAATTGGAGCTGAGGAGCTGCCGAAGGGTTTATCCGGGGTTTCAGCCGGAACATTTGTCTCAGACTAGGAGGTACTACTGCCAAGGGCATTCTCTGTTGGGTAAGCCGGATTTGGCACCCAGATTGTACTCTTTAATTGCTTAATAAGAAAGCCCTCAAATAGTTGCACAGGTTTTCCTACATTGGGTTTTTCCAGGGACATTGGCCCAAAAATAACGGTGTCATTTTGTGTTCTTGTATCTGTTTCCTTCAGTTGATGATCTGTAATATGTTGAACATGCACTAGTGTTTATTTTCAGTATTTACATTGTAAATAACTTGTTAAGTAACGGAACAAGTAGGTAGGAATAAATCAGTAAAGTGCATGGAGGGTTTCTAACTGTTAGACTTAGAAACTTCAACATCATTGGTTTTCTTTTCATTTGCAAAATTGTTAACATTCTTCCTTGCTCGCCTTTCGGCAATTTCCCAAGGAGCAAAAACTATCCTATTGGCTTTGTGCGTTGACCTCACACAGCCCCTTTGTGCACAATCACTTGCCACAGTTGTGCCCAAACTCTCGTGCTATCATTCACTGCCAACCATTAACCCACTTTTTATTTAAATTTTGTGTTGGTCTCGTACGATCCGTATGGTCGTCTTAAGCGTCTTCCCTAAAATTTTGCCTTCATATGATCCCAATCAAACCTAGCCCCGGTGATCCCATATGAATCTGGCACTTGTGATCCTGAGATCGTTTTTTCAGAAATCCAGTTATGATACCATGTTAGTTTCCAGAACCCAGCACCGAGTATTTAATTCCTACCAAAAGACTTACTGAATAAACTCACAACTAGATTCCTAACAAAATATTCAACGAAAGCAAATAACGACCTCAATAACAACGATACACAAATTTCTTCCCAACAAGTTTTTCATTAACAAATCCAAACTTATGTGAGCTTCAGTCATGGGATAATGGCTTGCCTGAGAAAATACAAATACAATAACCTAGATCTAATCCAACAAATATACCCTAGATCAATGCTCAATCTCTCCTACAAATCTAGATTTCCAGCCTCTCTGCACTCCCTCAAACCCAAAACGCGCTCACTAAGATACCTCTCTCAAACTTTCATTGTTGTTGTGTGTCTTCTCCCTCTCCCTAGCCTTGCTTTTATAACTTTACATTGAGCCAAAACCCTAACCCTAACCCTAATCTCAAAGTGATTAATGGCCAAGATTAGATCTCACCTCTCTTTACATCAATGTCTAAGATTAAAACTTACTCAAGTAAATTACTTTACTTTTCCTAACCTTACTTTAGCTCAATAAGCCAACATAATGGTATTTGTTTTTTCCTAAGTTAGACTTAGGCTAAGTTACATAGCAACTTGCTCAACCTAGAGCAAGTGTTCTAAGGAGAATGTGGGCGACTTCTGCAGGCTTAGACATAAGGCTTGTGCAAAAGGTAAGGTAATTCCACATGAAATAATATAAAGTTAGAAAAATGGAAAATAGAGAAATGATATGAATAATAGAAATAATGATAGATGGAAATAATGGAGATATGTGAGAGAAAATAGTGATAGCTTTGGCATATGACATAGGGCTATCCAATGAGAAGATGAACATGAGCAATTTCTTCCTTTCTACTGTCTTTTCTTTTCTCATCTCTGTTTAAAAAGAGAAACCATCCTTGCAGCCTTATGTGAAAAAGTTGCAATATTAATAATGACAAATAGCTTGTTGTTTTAGAATCATTTTATTTTATGTGTGACATGGAAACACATCAACATTGGCTCCAACTGCAAGACAATGACCCCCTAGGGGTCACTTCCTTCCCCATTGGTATATGAAGTCATCCCAATCTAACAAATGCTTATTAAAATAACTTTACTGAGATAACAAAATTATATACAAAATCTATGTACCCTAACATACATGCGTAGAATGGTAGCTCTCACATATAAGTAGACTTCCAATGGAGCCATGTAATTAAGAAATTTATATGCTTGCTCCAAGCCATGTTTGAATTTTTTGTTTTATTGGAAATTTCTGAAAACACTCCTCCATCGAGCAATAACAACTCTGCCATGTTGAAGTTGCAGAAATGAATTGGTGTTGCGAATCCATGGGGAATTGAAGGGTTGATTCTTGTTGTTTACCAACAATCTTGTTGTCTTTGAAAACAAAACATGCAATCCATCCCTCTAGTGGTAGATGTTCCTTTGTTATTGACTATGTTTCCAAGAAACGTGGATTCATGTACGGGTACGAGGACGGAGACGGGAATGGGTACGTCATTTTTTGAAACCAGGTGCGTGGGTTCGTTGGGGGTATATTATAATTTATATATATAATATATAAATATTATATTTTATAAATTATAATATATATGAATTTGTATATTTTTCAACTTTAAACAAGAAACTAAAATATTTATGATTTAAACTTTAAATATTTAAACATGGAGATCATTGAACATTTAACATTCACAATGAAATTTCAAAATTTCTAGTTTTGATATCAAGTGCAAATTGGACTTTACATATTAATAAGAATCATGATATATGTCCATTGTCATACTACATTCAAAATTTGCCTTAAGGCATCTCCAAACAAAAACTAGGAAATTTTAAAATACTAAAATAGTAATAGCTAATAGTGAACAATGGCTTCCTCAAGCCATGTCATCAACATCACTCAGATCTTCAGTTAGCATGCTCTCCAAGTAAGAATCACTCTTATCTTGAGGCTCCTGCTCGTCCATAGCAACTGGAGGTAGCTCAATAAGGTCATCTGGTTGTATCTCCTCGTCCACACATAGCATCATTTGCATATTGGTCCCATCTCTTGAAAGGACCCTCCTTATACCCAAGGTCTTTTCGAGATATAAGACAAAGTGTGCTATGAATGTACACTAAGTTCTCTGCCTTCTTTGAGCCCAACCTATTTCTTTTTACTAAATGGATAAAGGCATAAGTACTCCAATTCCTCTCGCAAGATGAAGAACTAGCTATACCTAGAATATTAGGGGAAGCCCATTAAATTAATTAAAAATATAAAAACTAAAAACTAAAATGAACCCCAAAGAACCCAATTTTGGGGTTCCAAGTACCCATCATCAAGGTTCTTCGTACCCGTCAAGACAAAAGAACCCAAATTTTTTTAACGGAGAACCCGCTTCTTATGGGTTCTTCTCAGAAGCACTCGTACCCAAACCCGTACTTGGGGACAAGAACCCAAGACGGGTTCAAGAACCCCACCCCTGGGTTCAGGAACCCGTGCAACATAGGTTATTGATAATGAAAAAACCTCTTTTTCATTAGACTCTACTTGATATGAGAAATCAATAGCTTGAAAGACAACTCTTGCTCATCTCATGCTAAGATTCCTCTTTTGATTCCATATAAATCGGTTATGGCATTTGAGAACCCATTACAACATCTTCACCATGATCGTGTTGAATGAAGTCTTCAAGTGCATCTAGTGGAAGTTTATCAAATCTATCCTTAGACTTATTGTCAACATTACTCTCAAATTGTACATATGAGAGGTAAGAATTTCCCTCCTGTGGAGCAAGTGGTGAATAGTCTTCTTCTTTAATTGAGACATTATGGTTCTCACTTTTAGCTTTAGGAACACAATCTGATGTAGAGAAATTTTCATATCTTATATCATATTCTTCTTCTAAATTTCCTTTTCTATTTTCTTGAAACCATATTGGAAAGTTTAAGAGATCAGCACTACTTTCATGAATATTTTCTTCAATGATTTGAGCTTGTTGCATTAGTTCTTTCCAAATGCAAATCTTTTCTTGCTTTAATAATAATCTCTAATTTGCAGGCAAAGCATTTTCATAGCAGCTAGAAATTGTGAAATCATCTAGAAATATTTCTTAAGAAATCTCATGAATAACTTTCAAAAATCTAAGAGTGAAAGCTTTAGTTGTCTCTTTTCCATTCATCTAAATTTCAACCATCTTCAAGAAAAGAGAGAGTCCTTCATTGAGAAATATTTCGCAATAAATAAATCTTCTAATGCTTTCTAGGTTGTGATGGTTCTAGGCAACAATGAATAAAACCATTC
Organism: Pinus taeda; assembly: GCA_000404065.3. Taxonomy (NCBI): domain Eukaryota; kingdom Viridiplantae; phylum Streptophyta; class Pinopsida; order Pinales; family Pinaceae; genus Pinus; species Pinus taeda. The sequence continues at coordinate 89,937 of APFE030158473.1, forward strand.
ACGAGCATTTCCTTGTAGAGTCAGGACAAACAATCTGCAAACAACATCATCTTCAACCACCATTTGTGAGATGAGGCATGCAACACAGTAGTGTATTTGCGGAACCAGAGTCCTCATCGGATTTATGGCATGATTACACCAGAGGAGGCTTTCTCGGGGAGAAAGTCGGATGTGTCACACTTCAGGATTTTTGGAGCCTCCATTTACTACCATGTCTCAAAAGAATCAAGGAAGAAGCTTGAGCCGATAGCAAAATTGGGGGTATTTGTGGGTTACACAAAAACTCCCCACAACTAATGTGTGTACTTTCAATTCCTTAGAATCATAATTGTGCGAAGGGATGTAAAATTTGACAAGGAGAAAGCAATGTGGTGCTCTCTTGACAAGGGGCTTCAAATCCCACCAGAAGAGGAGCTCTTAACTCCAAAGGAGGAACCTCAGGAAGTTCTGGAGCAGCCACCAATTGAGGAGCAAAGAGTGGAGACAACCACTCAAGCAGAACCATCCAAAGAAGGAAGGAAAATAACCAAGGAAGTTGAGAGACTTGTGCAGGATGTGAGGGAGAATGTGTGTGCTCCTTCAAATCAACATAGACAGAGAAGGTCACCTAATCAGTACACTACTACATGGCTCTAATGACTAAACTTATAGAGACAGAGCCATCATCTTTCTAGGAAGCAGTAAAGCAACATGTATAGGTTGATAACTTGATGCAATGGTGAAGGAATACGAATCCATTGTAAAGAACAGTGTTTGGGAGTGGTCCCAAGACCAGCAAATAATTCAATTGAAGAACATTGTTTGGGAAGTGGTCCCAAGACCAACAGATAATTCAATTGTGGGTTCGAGATGGATCTTCAAGGTAAAGGATGCAGTAGACGGAAGCATAGAGAAGTATAAGGCCAGATTTGTGGCCAAGGGGTACTCTCAAGTTGAGGGAATTGACTATGAGGAGACCTTTGCTCCTGTAGCAAGGTACTCATTCATTAGATCAATTCTTGCATTGGTTGCACAAATGGGGTGGAGATCCACCAAATGGATGTAAAAACAGCATGCCTCAATGGAAGTATTGAGGAGGAGGTGTACATCGAGCAACCAGAAGGTTTTGAGACATTTGATCGAGAGTCGCATGTGTGCAAACTCAAATGAGCGTTGTATGGTCTCAAACAAGCACCTCGTGCTTGGTACACCAGGATTGATAGCTATCTCACTAGTTTTAACTTCACAAAAATTGAATCGGATGCAAGTCTCTGTCACATCTTGGTAGAAGGTAAATTGCTTATTATTGTCTTATATGTTGATGATTTGATTTTAACTGGCGATGAGCAGTTGATCAGATCTTGCAAGGAGGACCTGGTCTCGTGCACTACTTCCTCGGTTTGGAAGTATGGCAAGGCGATGGGGAACTATTTGTCTATCAAGGCAAGTATGCAAATGAGATACTACATAGGTTCCGCATGGATAGTTGCAAACCCATGGAGACACCTCTAGCGACCAACTAGAGGAAGGAGGATGCCACTTCAGGTGAAGAAGTGGATGTTATCATTTATCGGCAACTAGTGGGTTCACTAATGTATCTTGTGAACACACAACCAGATATGTGCTATGCATTCAAACCGCTAAGCCAAGCTATGGTTAGGCCAACCAAATTATTTTGGAAGCCAGCTAAGCATGTTTTACGTTACCTCAAAGGCACTACCCAGTTTGGAATATGGTACAGATAGACAGAGGGAGTGAAGTTGTGTGGCTTTACAGATGCAGATTGGGCAGGGATTCCATCAGACTGAAAGAGGACATTAGGTGGAATTTTCAGTGTTGGGTCCGCAGCAGTTTCCTGGTATAGTAGGAAGCAAAGATCTATGGCGCTCAGTTCGACAAAAGAAGGATACATGGTTATAAGTCAAGCAGCATGTGAGGCGATCTAGATGAGAAAGATACTTGTTGGACTGTTTGGTCAAATGATGGATCCAACTGCGATCTACTATGATAATCAGAGTTGCATCAAGCTCTTTGAAAATCTTGTATTTTACGATAGATCCAAGCATATAGATATTTGGTATCACCATTTGCGGGACTGTGTGCAGAAGTGGATAATGTTGCTTCAGTACATTCCGACAGAGGAACAAGATGTTGACATTTTGACAAAGGCCTTGTCAAGAGGGAAGTTCGAGTTCCATAGGTGCAGGATAGGGGGTGGTTAATAAGCCCTTTCTTGCTGAGAAAGAGTGTTGAAAATGCAACAAGAAAATCTCAATTTGATTTTGCCTTGATTAAATTGAGAAAATTTGAATTTCTACATCAGCAGACAACTTGGATTCAATTAACTTGTGTGACGTGGCTTGTGTCACCTAGTTTACTCAGTGAATTCGAGTTGGAGGAGTAAGAGTTCAATTAAGCATGTGTGATTGCTAATTTTTAGCAATCAAGGTCAGTTATCTCAAGTTGTTTTCAGTTAAATTAGTTCCAATTGTTGGAGGAACTAGTAGAAGGTCAGTTGTGCAAAGGGACTTCAGTTAAACTTACTGATCATCCAATTAATTGATCAATCGGCCCAAAATAACTAGTGCATGCAGAGAATTTGAGTTCCCCAGTTTTGCTAGAGATTCCAAGGCAGTGTAACATCAGTTATAGACTACTCTTGAGTGTGCAGGTGTTGCATTGTAATGTCCCCAATTATAATTTTGCTAACGGAATTCTCAATTTTGCAATTTTTGGCAGTTAATTAATATTTGGCATATAAAGTTAGGAAAAGTGGGTGAAAAAGGAAAATTCATAAAGGTGTCACCCCCATACATTAGAAAAGCCAAGAAATTCGATGGGAAGTGGACAGTGGGGGCCACTCCAAGGGAATACGCACCCCTTGGAGGAATTCAAATTGGGTGAGGGGGAATTCGATGGGTGGAGCCCACAAGGAGCATGAGGGATGGCTAGCTATAAATTGGAGGTGAGCCTCTCATTTCAAGGGATTTTTGACATTGATTATCCATTGTTATTCTAGTTGTTCAGCTGAGTTACAAGTGTTGCTTAGCACAAGAGCTTCCCAAGGAGTGAAGCTCAAACTTCTCTTCAGTGGACCTTGAGTGCCACCCTAGGAAGGATTTCTATCTTATTTGGAGGTTGGGAGAGAGGCATCACACAACACTACACCATTCTGATTTAACTAGTACACAAAGGGAGAAGCCACACAATCATTGGGAGGATTGGTGCCGAAAGTTGGGATCTCTCTTGCTGCAAGGGTGTTCTTGATCATATTCCAACCAAAGAAGGGAGAATTTGGGAGGCAAAAGGGAGTCCCTCGCTGTTGTACGAATTGTTGAAGCTTGCTACTGCGTCATCTCTCACAGGTCTGCGCAGTTCTCTTGGGTGATTGTTGTGTGGAGTTTTGGTTGGAGGATTTAGGGGTTGATTTGCTAGGATTTCATTTGGGAGGGAGATTGTGGGGAGATTGCTAGCATTTTGGAGCAGCAATTCATCATTTTCTGCTACAGGTGAAGCGCTCTGGTATTTGAGGAGGCCCAAGCTATTTGGGGTTGAATTTGGAGGGTCAAAACCAAAGAAAACCCTTTCTGGGTTTTCTGGGTTTTTGACAAGGATCAGATCCCCAAATTTACAGAATTTTCTGGGCAGTTTTGAGGGGCCAAATAAGGGTGCCAAGTCAACCAGCAATGTAGAAAAACTAGGTCAACGCAGATTCCTGGAGGGGAAAACTATTGCAGCAGTTGGGCATTGGGAGATTGATCACTTGGGGCTTGTATCTTGCCTTGAGCAAGCCAAGGTGCACTCCTTCCAATTTTATTGTACTCCAGCTGTTTATTTATAATAAAATTGGCCATTTTGGGTGTTTCGGAGCATTTTTTTGGTCATGGGTGCTTGTTGAAATTTATTGTGTTGTTATTTTTGTGCATGTCTTTGATTATCTCTGTAAAATTTCTATTTGGAATATATTACATGGATACAATGAGATTATTAACCTTGGGAATTGCGCAATCCATTTTGGAGAAATTCCTAAATAATAGGGGCCTAATTTCTCAGGAATTGCACAAGGAAATAGGGGCTCAAGCAAAGGCAGAAATTGACTAAGTCTGGGTTAGAGCTTCTCAATGAGCAGAGAGATAGGTTATTCACTTGCAGGTTATGATCAGTTGAGCAAAGCAATTGTAATACATCTCATATCTATTCATCCAATTAATGCAAGCAGGCATTAGGGTTTTTAGTAGATTGTTTTTCCCAAGAAAAATATTGTGTGCATGTGTGTTATTTCTTATTGCATGTCTGAAATTTTAGTTCTAAATTGTGAATTAACTTCCGCAAAACAATAGAGTAGGTTTGTGTCTTGTGATTTTGATTAAAATTTCATGAGCAATTGCAAATCTACACCATAATTTCTACATGGTATCAGAGTAGGATTCACACTAGAGAAAAAATTTCAAAGTTGTTCCTCAGGAGATTCAAATTTGGAGATCAGTGCAGCAGGATCTCTTCAGAGCTGAGAAGATGGTCTTCAATGGACTAAGGCTAGAGTATGCCTTGGAAGCTAGCTCTAATTTCATTGCATGGAGGCAGTATTGGATGACGATGGGTTGCTAGAATACATCAAGATAGATGTTGCAAAACCACCGAAATCTGATGCCCAGAACCTTGCTCAGTGGAAGAAAGATGTAGCCAAGACGAGGAGAATAATCTTGGAGGGAGTACAGGATCACACTGTCTCAGATCTCCACGGAAAAGAAACTTTGTTTGCAATGTGGAAAGCACTAACAAAATTGTTCGAGGATAGTAGTACCACATGAAGTTGGCACTAAAGGATAAACTTCGAAGTATCAAGATGCAAAAGAATGACACTATTCCGCAGTATCTGAGCAAGTTCACACAATGTCGGGATGAACTTGGTGGGGTTGGTGTTAATTTTCCAAAAGATGACTTGGTAAGCCTAGCCCTTCTAGGCTTTCCCAAGCGCTGGCATAGTTACCAAGATTCGGTGAACAAGAGAGAGAAACTACTGAATTGGGAATGCTTATGGTCAAATTTGGTACAGGAGGAAATAAGGTGGAATACTAGAGATGGGACTTCGTCCAAGGGTGAGGATGAAGAAAACTTTCCATTGGTTGGAAAGGGAAAGAAGGAAAAAAGGGAAGACATCTCAATCCAAACCAGAGTCTAGCCAAGGGGGCAAGAAGAAAGATTTGTCCACAACTAAATGCTTCCGTTGTCAAGAATTCGAGCACTATGCCACGAAGTGTTCACATAAAAAGGCAAGCAAGAAGACCTCAAGAGGAGTAGTAGGTGAAGCCTTTGCTTCACAGTTCGAGCTTGACTTTACCCTTATCGCATGCATGGCTAGCATAGTGATGGGGAGCATGAGGTACTCAGACTTAGGTGCATCGTTCCACATGACAAGGTGTAGAGAGTTTGCAATATTCCAAGTGGAAATATACAATATTAAGCAAAGCAAACATAGCATAAACACATACAAAATTTACAGCACATTTAACAACCAGAAATCTCCATGAACTGCGTTGATTTGAGCAATTTTATTAATAAATAAGAGGGTACAATGGTGCTAGAAAGAGTGCACCCGGGCTTGCTCAAGGCAAGCTAGCTAAGCCCAAATGAACAATAAGAAATCCCTCTCTAATCTGTCATTGCTCTCTCTTTGCTCTACGCTGAAACTACCCGAAAAATATGTTGTTGGCTGCAAAGAATTGCTGCTAGGACCTCTTAGGATGCTCAGAAAATTCTAGGGAACTAACCTCGGGCTCTCCACCAATAACCCAAAAAAACCTACAAAGGAATTGGCCAAATGTTGATCTTGGAATTTAGGCCCAATATTCCCCTAGCTCCTCTAGTTGTTAGCTGAGTTGGGCCCCCTATTTGACCCCTCCAATCTGCCCAGAAAATTCTGCCAAATTAATCTTGGCTTCTCCTCAATAAACGCATAAAAACCCAGAAAGGGTTTTTCCTAGTTTTGACACTCCAAAAACGACCCCCAAATGTTTGGCCTTCCTCCACAAGCAGAAGATGTAACCTGAAGCAAATGTTGCATTTGTTGCTCCGCCAAAATGCTGGAAAATCCCCCACAACACTTTCCCGGACTCCACCTCAAGTTTCAGCCCCTATCTCCCTTTACTCCGCAACCTCCAAGCGTGCCTCCTTCAAGAGCTACGTAGTCCCTATACTGTTGCTACCAATTCTCTCCACAAACTTGCACTCACTGCTGCTGGTACGAACTCGTATAGGTAGGATTCCCTCCTTGGGCTAGGACTCGAAGTCCACCGAAGCAAGGGTTGAGATCTCCACTCGGAGACACTTGTGTGCTAAACAACACTGCAGACTTCGCTTCAGCTCAAGTGTGTTATGTCAAAGACACATATTCTAAATAGATGAATGAATGACCAAATGAGTGCCTCTTGCTCTATTTATCAAAGAGCCTCCAAGATGCCCATGTGGGCCCAACTAGACTTTCCCCACCAACTTCGCTCCAATGAGAGTGTCTTCCACGTGTGGGCCGTAATTCTCCATGGGTGGCCCCCATACTCTACTAGAGCCACAATATTTCCCGTTTTTTCTAATATTTGGGGCCCCACTTAATCCCAAAATTCATGTGGGACCTCCGAAGCCACATCTCCTAAGTGCAAACATGAAATAAGACAAAATTGGGCAAGATCGATATTTTCCTTAGCAATATTGCTATGTGGGAATATCACAGTCTTCCCCGCCAAAACATTGCTTGTCCTCAAGCAACTGCCGAACAATCTCTCTCTAGTTGTTGCTCCCCATTGTCACTGAAAAAAGTGCCAAGGTCCCAGATGCGCCATTGATTCATCCCTGACCTCTGCACTGTTCGGACATGAAAGAATCCCTCAATACCAAGATGCCAAGCCATCTTGTCCCACCTGAAGCTCCCCTCACTCCACTCACTATCCTTCTCGATATAAGTATCATAAGTCCCCTATATACCATTAATGAGTAGGGGATCATGATAATGTGGCACTGTGCCCAACTCCTCGTGAAGTTGTCCTACCACATAGACTATCCCATGCACTCCAAGAGTATACTCTCAAAGATACCACACAATCCCCGCAAAAATAGCGTCCCACTCACGTGAGCTTCTCCAGATATCATCCTGTTGGCCCACCTACCATGCTAATGAAGTCCAACATGCATCAGCGAGTCACCAAAGCCCAATGGAAGATCTGAATGATCTTCCCCTGTAGAAATCAGTTCATCCCCAAGAGTAGTTGTACTGCCAAGTCCTATGATGCCCGAATCCCACGCTAGTCTAAAAAGGATGCCACTATGTTGTCGTTGCGCAAATCTAATCATGACAGTCTACCCCTCATGCTCAAGTTGTATCCACCTCTTCTGGGACCTGATGGAAAAACATATATGGATTCCTAATGCATCTGGACCAAGCACCTCCATGATGTCACCTCCTACCCATCCAACTCTCACCCTGATCCATACCGATAACAAGGAAAACCAACCTTGTCATGCAATCAAGGCCTTAACGCTTCCCCACCTGTCAAACCAAGGGTGAGTTGGGTCATCCCCCATCTTGATCCCACTCACTGCGAAGCAGAGTGTCCAATCGACTAACCAAACCCCTGAATCCCACAGCCAAAACGACTGTGGCATAGTCCTGACAGTAGATGGAACCAACCTGTACCATGTCTCAGGTCCCTGCGTGCAATCAATATATGAACTCCATACATCACAAACCAATCTAGTGCGTGCGATACAGCCTTGCGTTGGCCATACCACACAGTGGGATTTGTCGTCCTGCCTCCTAAAAGTGCTCCCCAATGTTGCCCGGAGTCTAAACATCCGCCTGTAAGCAAGGTCCACTAACCATTGTAGATGCTCTAGAGACACCTCGGAATGTCTCACCAAAAGGGGATCATGTATCACCCTGAGTGTGGGCTCAAGGGTGGTGCAAGTGCTACCTCTGCAGGAGATCGAACTACCCTCGAGCCTACATCCACCAACTCTTGTCTTGACCATATGCCACAACTGGAAAGCCTCTCTCCTGATGCATTGTGTCCCATCCAATTGTCTCAAATGAATCTCATGGGTCTTGTTGCTCATGATGAGAGCATGAAGAGATGATATCCAAGTCCCCTATGTCAATATGCAATGTTGGAGAGTAATAAATGGAGGCTCACGGTCGGCCCTGTGATCAACTCGCTCTCCAAATCTGAGTGTGCCAAACCCAATGGTGTGCTTGATGCCCTCGTCAAGAGATCTCTCTGGCGGCAACACTCTAATAGCTTGTTGTGCACCATCATGCTCAACTGCACACAAGTACGTACCCCTACACTCCTCTACATAGCACTGAACTCTGTGGCACAACTCCATGCCCCACTGGATACCAACACTCAATGCCATGCCCCTATGTACCATAGGGAATCCCATATGTGCCCATGCATCCACCACGCTGCTAGTACAATCGCCACAAAGTGATCTACACCTCCTCATCTGCCCTGTTAAACCGGAGCGGCCTAACTCCACACCTGCTAGAGGGGATATCTTTGTTGTGTCGATCCTCAGTGACACCTGTTCCCAATACCCCAATGGGAGAACATCGTCTCCATACAATGCTTGGTCTGGTGGCCTACCCATGCCACTTCCTCCCACCAGCTCCCGCTAGAGAATGTTAATCATCTTGTGACCCCATGCGCAACCAACATGCCAATACAATCCATGGAGTATACTCACAAACTGCATGTCCACTAATGCCAACTGGAATTCCCCTAGGGAATGTATGCGCTCGGTCACTAGATTGACTACCTCATCAATGCCATAGCGATCCCGCATGTCTGATATCAGATAAGGAGCTCCACTTGGATCCCAATGCCAACCTAGGTCTCCAGTGCCCTCGGTGTCTAAGAGCTCCCACTAAACTTTACTCCAGACTACGACCATCTCCCTGAGTCCAGTCCACTCCACTGGTAACCAACTCAGAATCTCTCGTCATCCAACCCCAAGAGAGGGATCGAATGCACGAGCTCCCGCACATAGAACAACCCCGACATGCAGATGTTGCGCCTTGTGCAACTCCGATCATCTCATCCCGCCATCCAGGTCAACACATGAGATCTGACTAGGTAGCTCTGTCTCCCTCTCTCCAATGGGCAAAGGTGACCCAATAGTGTTGCTAACCTGGTCATCCCCTCTAGTATGTCTAGACAACTCCACCCCTCTCAATCCAATGCGTAGCGGTGGGTTGATAACACTATAGACCATGTCAGTGTGCCTCTAAAGCGAACTATGATGGAATCCCAATGTGTGGTCTCTATGCTACCCCTCATCAATGGCTAACCCAAAGGATGGTTGCACATCCTCCTCCATCATGGGCTCGACATGAGCCTCCAACTTCTCCTCCATAAACAACCCAACATGCAAGACATGCTCATTAGTCAATTGTAGGTGGTTGTCGTTCTGAAGCTTTGTCATAGACCGGGATGCCTCATCAATGGATGTGTGCTTAACTGCCTCCTCCAATCTGTCTATTGGGGCTACCAAAGGAAACTCCAACAAGGGTGACTCCTGTGTCACACTAGGTGTATCCTCATGCTCCTCTTGCATGCCATTAGCTTCCTACTCAATCAGCTGGAACGTATCTAGATGAACTCCCTCCTCTAGGGGTATGTTCTCTCTCATCTCGTCACTACCTCCACCTCCAATCTTCGTCTCTGCAGTATTACTACTAGTGTTTCATTCAAAAATCATGCTCCTCTTATTTTCTTCATCTGCGGGTCAACGACTACTGTCTCTTCTTGCTGCCCTTGCTGACAACAACTTTTCGAGAAGCCCTGCCAATCTCTCGATGCTCCTAGTAACATTTTCAAATTTCTCCTGCTAAGACATTTTTGGCCATAAATTCAATCTGGAGAATAATGTGGGACTAGTGTTTTAGCCTCTGGAATTCTAGTCCACAATAGCACTTGAGCATTTGTGTGATTTAGACCCACAACTAGCCAAAATAATGCTCTAATACCACTATAATATTCCAAATGGAAATATACAATGTTAAGCAAAGCAAACATAGCAGAAACACATGCAAAATTTACAGCACATTTAACAACCAGAAATCTCCATGAACTGCGTTGATCTAAGCCATCTTATTAAAAAATAAGAGGGTACAATGTGGTGTTGGAAAGAGTGCATCTGGGCTTGCTCAAGGCAAGCTATTAAGCCCAAATGAACAATAAGAAATCCCTCTCTAATATGTCGTTGCTCTCTCCTACCTCTGTGTTGAAACTACGCAGAAAATATGTTGCTGGCTGCAAAAAACAACTGTTAGGGCCTCCTCGGATGCTCAGAAAATTTCGGGAAATTAACCTCGAGCTCTCCACCAATAACCCACAAAAACCCACGAAGGAATTGGCCAAATGTTGACCTTCGAATTTCGGCCCAATTTTCCCCTAGCTCTTCTAACCGCTGGTTGAGTTGGGCCTCCTATTTGACCCCTCAAATCTACCCAGAAAATTCTGCCAATTAATCTTGGCCTCTCCTCAATAAACCCAGAAAGGGTTTGTCTTAGTTTTGATGCTCCAAAATTGACCCCCAAATGCTTGGCCCTCCTCCACAAGCAGAAGATGTAACCTGAAGCAAATGCTGCGTTTGTTGCTCCACCAAAATGCTGGAAAATCCCCCACAACACTTCCCCAGACTCCACCTTAAGTTTCTGCCACTAACTCTCATCACTCCACAACCTCTAAGAGTGCCTCCTCCAAGAGCTATGTAGTCCCTATTCTGTTGCTACCAAGTCTCTCCACAAACTCGCACTCGTTGTTGGTACGAACTAGTATAGGTAGGACTCCCTCCTTGGGCTGGCACTCAAATTCCACTGAAGTAAGGGTTGAGATCTCCGCTCGAAGACACTCATGTGCTAAACAACACTACAGACTTTGCTTCAGCTCAAGCATGCTATGTCAAAGATACAATTTCTGAATAGATGAATGAATGACCAAATGAGTGCCTCTTGCTTTGTTTATCAAAGAGCCCCTAAGATGCCCATGTGGGCCCAACTCGACTTTCCCCACCAACTTCGCCCCAATAAGAGTGTCTTCCACACGTGTGTCGAAATTCTCCATGCGGTGGCCCCCACGCTCCACTAGAGCTGCAATATTTTCCTTCCTTCCTAATGTTTGGGCCCCCACTTAATCCCAAAATTCATGTGGGGCCTCTAAACCCACATCTCCTAAGTGCAAACATGAAATAAGACAAAATTGGGCAAGATTGATATTTCCCTTAGCAACATTGCTAAGTGGGAATATCACAGAGTTTTTCAGTGGCTTGGAGGAGAAAGACCTGCAGATGCACATTGAGCTGGGAGATGACGAAAGGTACAACGCGACCGGGGTTGGTACAATCACCTTTCAGAGAGAGTCGGGCTCCCCTCTCAGGCTCAACGATGTCATGTTCGTTCTGGGCCTAAAGAAAAATCTCATCTCTGTTGCAGTTTTGGAAGACAGTGGTTATGATCTGATCTTCAACAAAAGAAATGCATTCCTGAGACACATAGCCATGAGAAAAATGAAGCAGATCGAGGTCCGTGTGAAGAACCAGTATAAGCTAGATGTGGAAGATTGTGTTGCATTAAGCACAAAGGCGAAGAAGGTGTAGGGCCGCAATGTCGGTGAACTTTAGCACAGAAGACTTGGCCATTTGCATCATGGTGCCCTGAAGATTATGCAGGAAATAACCATAGGCCTCCCTAAAGGAGCACTTAAGCAGCAGGATGTATGCAAAGGATGTATTTTGGGGAAATACACAAAATCCACATTCCATGATCGGGACAACAAAGCACATGCAATCCTAGAAAGGAACCACTCTAATGTCTATGGACCTTTCTTGATAGCCTCCACTGCTAGGCACAAATATTTTTTTCATTTTTATTGGTGACTTCTCACAGAAGTGTTGGATCTTCTTCATGCGAAAGAAAGATGAGACATTCTCCAAGTTCGTAGAATTCAAGGCACCAGTTGAGAAAGAAACCGGTAAGAAGGTGAAGGCTCGTGATAATGGAGGTGAGTACGTGTCGAATGAACTTAAAAAAAATTGTGTGAAAGAAGGCATTCGATGAGAGTTGACAGCACCCCACAACCCACAGCAGAATGGGTGGCTAAGAGAAAGAACCGTAGCATTGTGGGAGCAGCGAGGGCAATGTTGAATGACCAAGGCCTACCTCTGCATTTATGGGATGAGGCATGCAACACAGCAGTCTATTTGCAGAACCAAAATCCTCATTGGATCCTTGGCATGATTACACCCTAGGAGGCTTTCTCGTGGAGAAAGTCGGATGTGTCGCACTTCAGGATTTTTGGAGCCTCTGTTTACTACCATGTCTCCAAAGAATCAAGGAAGACGCTTGAGCCGAAAGCAGAATTGCGGGTATTTGTGGGTTACACATAAACTCCCCATAACTACTATGTGTACTTGTCATCCCTCAAAATGACAATTGTGCGAAGGGATGTAAATTTTGCTGAGGAGAAAGCAATGCAATGCTCTCTTGAGAGGAAGCTTCAAATCCCACCAGAAGAGGAGCTTTTAGCTCCAAAGGAGGAACCTCAGGAAGTTTTAGAGCAGCCACAAATTGAGAAGCAGAGAGTGGAGACAGCCACTCAAGCAGAACCATCTAGAGAAGGAAGGAAAAGAACCAAGGAAGTTGAGAGACTTGTGCAGGATGTGAGGGAGAATGTGGGTGCTCCTTCAAATCAACGCAAGCAGAGAAGGTCACTTGATCAGTACACTGGCTACATGGCTCTAATGATTGATCTTGTAGAGACTAAACCATCCCCTTTCGAGGAAGCAATAGAGCAACCTATGTGGGTTGATGCAATGTTGGACGAATACGAATCCATTGTAAAGAACCCAGTGTTTGGGAAGTGGTCCCAAAACTAGTAGATAAATCAGTTGTGGGTTCGAGATGGATCTTCAAGGTAAAGCATGCAGCAGACAGAAGCATAAAGAAGTATAAGGCCACATTTTTCGCCAAGGGGTGCTCTCAAGTTGAGGGAATTGACTATAAGGAGACCTTTGCTCTTGTAGCAAGGTACTCATCCATTAGATCAATTTTTGCACTGGTTGCACAGATAGGGTGGAAGATCCACCATATGGATGTAAAACCAACATTCCTCAATGGAGTTATTGAGGAGGAGGTGTACATCGAGCAACCAGAAGGTTTTCAAACATTTGATCGAGAATCTAATGTGTGCAGACTCAAGCAAGCGTGTACAGTGTCAAACAAGCACCCTGTACTTGGTACACTAGGATCAATAGCTATCTCACCGGTTTGGGCTTCACCAAAAGTGGAGCGAATGCGAACCTCTATCACATCTTGGT